>JAJOZX010002166.1:687500-694438 GCA_023014485.1 Bathynomus jamesi | reverse complement strand
GGTCTATTTTATTTCTGTCAACTCTCTGTAGTCAGACCAACACGCTTCTGCAAAATTTCATACACTTTGTGAAATCGAGGGAAAAGCCAGCCAATCCATAAATTCACAAAAATACCACGGCCATGAAAATTTTGAGCTTCGCATTCAAAACCGGTGAATCAAAAGTTGTGAAGTTGCGCTCAAAATCTAAGTGCTTCGTCTTAAAATTTTCTGTTCCAAATCGTTTATAGGAAAATTCAGTATTTACATGTTATAAATGTAAGCGTGAACCGACTATATATATATTGTAGGCTTCGATACAATATCACTTACTTCAATTTACAAACTTTGCTTCATACACTTGTTTAAAACTTGTTTCTTTACATTTCCTTAATACTATTGCTTGTGATCTCTCCTTTTTTCGCATACTTCTCTCGAGTTAACTGATTGGTTGTTCCGTTTTACAGTGTTCGTCCACCAGAGGGCGCTGCATGAGACAGGCGGTAACGCCACCACTCGGCCAAAATGTACGTCCTCTTTAAAAAGAGAATTAGGTTGAAATCAAATACATTACGTGCAGCGAGCTCGTCATTGCATCTCACCTTCATTTCTCAGACTGGTTTGGAACACTCTTTGTCTGGGTTTTCTCCTTCGTCATAGCGTATATCTTTCATCCAGTGTTAATTTTCCTTTCTCTTTCTGCTTATGAGCGTGGACGGAAATTTCACAAAAATTGACGTTCTTCAATACTACTGTATTTTACAGAAATTATATAACGTATTCCTTTACATTAACCTGCCTTACGACATAGGATCGACTTGAAATTTTATTGACAAATTTTTATTAGGTTAGATTAAGTTAGTTTGGATTAGGTTAGGTTAAATTAGGGTAAGTTAGGTTAAGTTCGTCTTTTAGAGTGTCGATGTTTTGGTCTTGTCGACAGTATAACTCATGGTAAAGCCACCTTCCGTATCTCACTGTGTAACACAGTTTCTTTATAAGCGAAGTGAAGGCACTGAGGTCGGGCGGGGGGGGGGGGCGCTCGAACCACGATGATGCGTGTAACACTAATATAGGAGTTAGATCAATGAACCACATTAGTAACCCTGAGCACTGTAACAGTTTCTAGCCCTCCTGAATGAATTTTTTTATTTTTCTGGTCCTCCTGAAGATACATCTAACATTAATTACATCTTACAAAGTACATCTAACATTAATTTCGTAATCTATGATTAACTTCACAACTAAAACCGGTGATTGTAAAGTCATAAACTTTTTAATTAAACTTCTGCAAAAAATTTCTTTTGAGGAAACTTATTTTTTTGGTGTTACCATTAAAAGTTTTTCTGTTTGGCTCAAAAGTTATACAATATGTCGCTTAATTCTAGCGCGAAACATGTCCTACATAAGTTTTTTTGCATATTTACTTATCCTGAGTCATATTAAATATGCCGTCCTAAATGAGCTTTCATTTATACTTTGCCTTATAAGTTTTTCCCCTCTGTGTGTGTGTGTGTGTGTGTGTGTGAATAATAATAATTAGCAAGAAGAACCAGAAACTGGCTCAGCTCAGACCAGAATAACGCGGCCTACTGCACTAACTCCTTTATTATTATTAACCAACACAATCGGGAATCGAACCCCTAATCTCATTGTCTTCGCTTCACTAACAGGTAAACGATGTTACCCACTGAACAACGAGCCCTGACATATATGTATGTATGTATAAAAATGTGCGTAATCCTTTCCCACAAATAGATTAGACTATACCATTCCACCAAAAACTTCAATATATCCGTGTCGTCTGAAAAAAGAAAAAAAAAAAGAAAAAAGGTTTTCACCAACAAAATGAAACCCAACTTTTTTGCCAACATTTTCTTCTTTTAATTTTATGTAGATAAACATTTTTATTAAGAAACAAAAGCCATTAGAACCCCGCCCCCCCCAAAATAAGTTAAAATAAAGGGAAAAGCATCTGCACCATTACTGAAATTAAATTTATACTTTTGTATCTTTTTTTTTATATTTTGTTTTTGCGGTTTTTTTAATACATTTCTTTTGTTGGTTTGAAATCAAAGATACACACACACACACACACACACACACACACACACGTGTGTGTGTGTGTGTGTGTGTGTGTGCACAGCTCCGCATAAGCACCGTACCGACACTTTTAATTCCATATACTTAGAGATAGGCAGTACCAGTAATCCTGTATCGTCTATATTGTATCACTGATGCAATCCTATCTTGTATGGTGTATCAAACAGGAAAATATGGAAGTATTTGTAACGTGTATCGTCGATGCAGAATTTGGTTATATTTTTTTTAATAATACACGACAGAGCTGGGCACTTGCGTTTTTTTTGCGGTATTGCGGTACTGCGGTACTACCGCACTACCAAACCGGGACCGCATAACGCAGTACCGCAAAGGATCGCTGAAAGTACAGGCTGTACTTTCAGCGATCCTTTGCGGTACTGCGTTATGCGGTCCCAGTTTGGTAGTGCGGTAGTACCGCAGTACCGCAGTACCGCAAAAAAAACCGCAAGTGCCCAGCTCTGAATTATTATTACACGATTCATCTCTGTATTAAAATTTACCACTTAATTTAATCATTCGAACAAAATTTTGGTTTGATTAAAATACAATACTATTTCGTCATCAAGTGTCTTTTTAGTTTTCTGTTAGGCGGGGGGGGGAGGGGGGAAGAGAATGGTAGCTTGCCCAGAACGAAGACTATCCAATGAAAATTTTGAAAAATTTTGTTGTTTAAGAGTTTGAATTCAATTTGTATGAAAATCATACACTGCTTCTGTTTTGGAAAGAAGGACATTGGGACAGGCAGCAATAAATACAGAAAGATAAGCCCAATATAAAACTCTTAATTAAGAAATATAACCCGATATAAACCTCTTAATTAAGAAATATAACCCCAATATATAACCTCTTAATCTCATTTGATATAAGTACAGGATACATATTATTAAAAATTATTTTGTATCAAGTAGTGTGGGTTCGATACATTTCGTATGTCTTGTATCTTTTATCTGATTCCAAAAATGTATTGTATTGTGTATTGATGATACTGATGGTATGAGTATCTTGTATCGTGTATCGGTGATACATTTATGTATCTTGTCTGTCGCTGTATATATTACAAAATATAATAACAAATCTAGCCTAACCTAACCTACATTAGTGCTATTGAACTGATAAGTATATACAGTATATAAGTGGACTGGACGCTATTAAGGGTTCGAAGTGTGTTTTCTTGTGACGTTCACAAATAGTGAGGTACAGCTAACATATAGTAACCTAACTTAGCGTGTGTAACTTAAACTTAGTCGTGACTAACGTCGTTTTCCCGACAACAAAATGCTTCAGAGTTTTTATATAAATTTTTAATGTCCTGAGGTACCAAATATGTTACCTCGTAAAAAATTACCTCTGTACATTTGTGAATTATCGTACATTCGACCTCACTTATATTCACTTTCCGTGGGCAGGTCACACGGTATGTAAAGTACTTATGCTGATGGCAGTTATGTTGCAAATTCTCGGGTGAAGTTGGGATATTCGATTTTTGGCTTCGCGAAGTTAATAATCAAGTGAAAACTAGGAGCTAGAGAGGCTCGAACCCGCGTCGTTTGGTTTCAAAGTAAGTGCTCCTACCAATGAGTCACACCTATCGAACTACGTGACACGGGTTCGAGTCCAACTAGGCCCTAGTTTTCCACTTTATTCCCACCTTTTCCATTTTAGTTAAGTACGGTTATTGCACTTTTTCAAGAATGGTATCTGGACACCGACCAAAGTTACTGTAAATATTAAGTTTCGTGGACGCCAGCATTTTTGACAAAGTTGTAATTTGTTACAAAGGTCGTGATTGGCCGAATAAGTCACATGGAAAATAAAACGACTCTAAAACGACCACCTAACCTAGTATAATCTAGTCTCCGCGAAACTTAATATTAGCAAAATTACTTACATTGGAGTTTATGCACGAGATAAGATAACCAATGAGGGAGGTATTGCCACAACGCTCAGGCCTAACTAATGCGGCACATCGCGCAAACTCCTGGGTTATTATTATTACCAGCACTATTGTGAGCCGAACCCCCGACCTCAGTGTCTTCACTCCGCGCATAGGGAATCAATGTTACCCATTAAACTACGAGCGTTGGCCACGAAAGGTACACACCCCTCAGTAATAACATTAAAAAAGTTAATTTACTGTATATACTCTGTATATATTCATCATATATATATATATATAAAATAAAGTAATTTCGGCTGCTCACTTCATTCGCACATTACTGACACGAAGTCCTCCGGAAATTACTTTATTTTATTGCATTTTAAAAGATTAAAAAAAAACGATCATGGTTAGATTGGTTTTACGAGTGTCCAAGGCAATACAATACCACATTTCTGCCACTTCACCACGGACAATACTAATCTTAAAATACATTAAGAATTGCTTTGTGCATTAAGGTTTCAAACCGTAAACATTTAGTGTTCTATATTCTCCTCAGTCACGTAAACAGGTTCTCTCTCTCTTCTCTCTCTCTCTCTCTCTCTCTCTCTCTCTCTCTCTCTCTCTCTCTCTCGGGCAGGTAGGTAGGACCTTTATCAGAGAGATGGTGTCCACCTCAATGACAAGGGTAAAGGTGTGCTGGGCAAGCTGCTCGACCGGCACCTATACCGTATGGTGAGGTCAAGCCCGGGGATTGATGACGGGCCCCCACTGGGGGGAAATGATCTTGAGCCGCTGGCGGACGTACCTTCAACTGAAGGGTGCGTCCAATCCGTCCATGTACAGGTGGGTGACCCTCCTTCCCCGTTGGATGGGGCTCAGCCTCCTGCGGAAGTTGCCCCCTCGTTGGTGAGGGGCTCTTCAACTCCTGACAGCCCTGGCTGTTCGGGAAACGGATCGTGCTAGGGGGCAGTCAGAATAGGGAAGGCTCCCTTCGTGCAGTGCTTTTTAATGCTAGGTCCGTGGCCGGACAGATAACCGACGGACATTTGGCCGATGGACATTTCACCGACGGACATTTGACCGAACGGACATTGAGCCGACGGCTGTTTCGCCGAACGGTGGACGATTCGCCGAACGGACGATTCGCCGAATGGACTGTCATTAATAAAAAAAGCAAATATAATTTAAATACGAAAATTAGTTGTTAACTTTTATAATTTAAGTCTTGCGTTTGTGCCTTTATAGTTTAAGCTATTCTGAAACGTTTGTTCGTTTGTTGCCTTTTATTAAATCTTAGTAACTTATGTCTTAGGTTTTCGCACTTAAAATTGCAGTCATCCTGGAACTTTTACATTGTTCACTGTTCAGTAACCCACAATGCCTCTTCAATTTATTGATTCAGAGAAAGGCCATAAAAAGTTAGTACACCCTTGACGATTGGTTAGGTTAAGTCATGATATTTTCGTTAGTTTACTGTTAAAACATACGAAAATATCACGACTTAACCTAACCAATCGTCATTTTTTTAAATAATATTAGTAATAGTTTCTCTAGACAAATTGTATCTGTAGACAAATTATTGTAGTTAAATTGTATCTGTAGACTAATTGTTGTAGATAAATTGTTGTAGATGAATTGTATCTTTAGACAAATTAATTGGTGTAGACAAATTAATTGGTGTAGACAAATTCGCCGGACACCATCAAAGTGAATTCCATGGTCTAAAACGAAAGTTTTAAATTATACAATATACACCGAGAAAGAGATATATATATATATATAATATATATATATATATATATATAGTATTATCGATATAAATTTATTTAAAAAAGGTATCTATGTTTTTACGTCAAGCGTCTATAACTGTCAATTTAACATAATTTAATATTTTAACAAAATAATTCAATAACATTTAATAATAACCTTTAATAACATGTGTGTGTATTTTGTCATAGAAATATTAATGACAGTCCGTTCGGCGAATCGTCCGTTCGGCGAATCGTCCGTTCGGCGAATCGTCCGTTCGGCGAATCGTCCGTTCGGCGAATCGTCCGTTCGGCGAATCGTCCGTTCGGCGAAACGTCCGTCGGCAAAATGTCTGTCGGTAAAACGTCCGTCGGCGAATCGACCGGGTACCGCTAGGTCGATAGGAATAAGTTTTGCGAGCTACAGGCGCTCTTAGCATCAAAATACCAGGATATCGTTGCTATCACCGAGTCCTGGATTCATAGTGATCGTAGGGACTACGTTGGAGAGTTCGAGATTCCCGGGCATAGAATGTTTCACAAGGACCGCACCCGTGGGGAGGGGGGAGGGGTACTAATATACGTCAGGGACACGTTGAGTCCGGTTAACTGCCAGTTCCGATCGGAACGGGAGCTGCTTAGGGTTGATCTGAACCTGGGAGAGACGAGCTATAGGTTAATCTTGGTGTACAGACCTCCGCATCTCCTCCTCGAGGAGGATACAGCCCCGTACATCGAACTCTGTAGTCTGCTAGGGGACAGGATGGATGTAGTTTTAGGAGACTTCAACTGTCGCGGCATAAAATGGGAAGACAAGACTGCTGATGCCGAGGGGAGGAGGCTGGTTGACTTTGTTGATGAGAACTTCCTGAAGCAGTGGGTCAATGGGCCTACACGAGGAGAAAGCGTTCTAGACTTAGTATTCACGACCAAAGACAACCTCGTCACTGGCCTCACCGTTGACGAATCGTTAGGCGGGAGTGATCACGGTCTGATTAGGTTCTGTGTCTGCGTCCCTCGGGTGAAGCGTAGTAACTCGAAAGGCAGTAAGCTTGATCTACGGCGGGTAAACTTTGTTGGCCTCCGACTCCGAGATAGCGTAGGTGAGATGGGGTTAGAGGTCGGTGGCGATGTTGAGGGAGAGTGGAGTGCATTCCGGGACCAGTTTATGGTGCTGCAGTCTGCTGCTATACCCTCAAAACCGATCACCCCTGCTTCAACGCAGCCTA
>JAJOZX010002166.1:627500-682500 GCA_023014485.1 Bathynomus jamesi | reverse complement strand
AAAACAAAAAAAACCAGCTTTTTTATTTAGTTAAAACAAACGAAAATATCAAGACTTAACCTAACCAATCGTCAAGGGCGTACAAGTTGATCTAACCGGGCATTCAATAATTTTCCCGTAGGTTGGCCCTGTTGATTGTACTAACTGAGTTGTTAAATTTTGTAAAAGTCTGTAGCAGTCCGCCAAACCGAAAAGACCGTATATATATATATATATATATATATATATATATATATATATATATATATATATATATATATATACACAGAGCTGGGCAATAAATACATTGAATGTATTTAAATACTAAATACTAAATACATAGGAGAAATGTATTTAAATACTAAATACTAAATACATTTTACGAATGTATTTAGATACTAAATACAAAATACATCAATTGTATTTAAATACATTTGTAAATACATTTTAAATACATACAAATTTTAACATATGCATTCACTAATTCATGAGTAACAACAATATAAAATGAGTAGATGAGTAGATGAGACATAAACGTAAACATAAGACGTAAACATAAACATAAGGCACCTTACGAATTCTCTTTTATTTCACGGTTGCTGCGGATCAAAACCAATCTTTCAAAAGTTTTGTCTGAAAGAGAGTTTCTTTTGGGAGTCAAAGTGATTCCCGCGAATGAGAATATTCGCTCTACCGGTACCAAAGATGGTAATGTCGTGTTATAGCGGAGAGACAGTCTTTTTATGAGAGGATGTTTTCCCAAACTGTTGATGGTCCGATCGGAATCTTGTAGAAATGCCAATACATTCATGTCTGCAGATGGTGCAATAGAGGACCTCGAAGATGAAGAGTTGTACTGTGCTAGTACAGAACGTGTATTAAACCAGTAAAAGTATTTACATTTTTATATTTTGAGTATTTAAATACATTGTATTTAAATACTCATTAAAGTATTTAAATACTATATTTAAATACATGAAAAACAATGTATTTATAAATACAGTTCTAAATACACAAATGTATTTAAATACGTATTTAAATACAAATGTATTTAAATACTGCCCAGCTCTGTATATATATACTATTGATCGATGGCGTGAAAAACGCAGTTTAATAATGAACAGGAACACCAGAGAAAAAATAAGCATCCTTTAAGGTTTAATCAGTACCAACGTTTCGGAATGCACTAATTCCATCTTCAAGGCTAAAATGATAAAAAAACAATTCACGTACAGATACAAAGTACAAATTGCAATTGTAAGTTAATTGATAACAATTTAAAATAAAGTTAAAATTATAAAAAAGGTAGCTAAGAAAATTTAAAAGCATTAAAACTTAAAGGTAAAGATCACATGAAGCTCAGGGCCCCCCATGTATTCTTGGTTTTTGCTTTACAGTACCAAATATAATAATAAATTAAATTGAATGCCCGGTTAGGTCAACTGTACGCCTTTGACGATTGGTTAGGTTAAGTCGTGATATTTTCGTTAGTTTTAACGAAGATATCATTTGGTAATTGGGGCTGTTGGCCCTGATCTTCAGGTGATCCAAAGGTAAATAGATGAAATTAAAATAAAGTTAAAATTATAAAAAAGTAGCTAGGAACTAGGGTTGCCAGACGTCCAGCATTTGATAAAAAAATCAAGCCTTATTAACCCTAGAATGCATAACCCGGATAAATATAACACCCGTCTGGCCTCAGAGGCCCGGGCTATGCATTCTAGGGTTAAGCTTTGTTTTAAGAAAATTTTTCTAATTTTGTTTGTTGTAACCGTTGAAGAAATCTAGTTTCAATTTGAAAAAAAAATTGGTCTTAAAAAAAACCTCGGAAAAAATTTTGTCCCCATTCTGCGAGACAAAATCTGGCAACCCCACTAGGAACAAATATAAAAGCATTAAAACTAAAAGGTAAATAAATAAAATAAATAAGTACCTTAACTAAAACAGCAGATCTACTGATGATTCATCAGAATTGAGGTCTGGTTTTAATTTATAAATGAACAAAGACTCCATAATTTTAAGTTTAAGGTCAGAGCTTCCGGCAGCAAGTACAGCGAAACTAAACTGTGAAATGGGGTGGTTATTGTTGTGTGAATGGTTACGTATGAGAGAATTAAGTGGGTTACCAAGAGGTAAATTTGCACAGACCGATTTACCAAGATGTTCGTAAATATGGGATTTTAGGTGTCTTTTAGTTTTACTTATATATGACCCCCTACAGTGGTTACACTTGTATTCGTAAACTATGGATGACTTATGAAGTGTAGGAATAACATCCTTGTATTTAAATAAGTGATAAATCGATTTAGACGGGGTGAATATAATTTTTATAGCCTACATAGTTGTGGGTAGAATTCCTTGAGCAATTTTAAAAGTTTGTTTCTAATGTTAAAACTTGAGGTTCCCATATAAGGTGAGGTGAAATACAGGATATCTTTGGGAACTGTAATTATGTCTCTGGTTGTGGGGTTTATTAGTCTATTTAGGGTTCTGCCTATTGTAGTCTCCACTAATCTAGTGTAGTAATGCCAAGTTAAGAATATTAATTTTTGTTTAGTTAAGATTATAATGTTTAATATAAATTTACTAAAAATTGTGATGATTACGATAAAGCATGTTTGTTAGATTGTAAATTGTTTAAAATGGGAAGAGTTGGCAAATCCTGAATAGGCCCAGAGAGCGGACTACCCTCAAAACGGAGTCAGTCTTGAGGCAGGCGCGTTACGCGTAAGGTTGACGAAATGTAACGTAGAATTAATTAGTTGTGTGTGTCCCTCTCCGACCTAAATTATTATAATAAAAATTTCATACTCGCATACCCCTAACTTAACTAAACCATTTTCGGAATCAATAAAGTGTTAACAAGCGTTGAAAAAGAGTGTTAATGAACCCCCCTTCCCCCTTGCATTAGGCTAACGGTTTTCTGCTAGCTCGGCTACCTACCACGCGTTATAAAGTATTGTGGAAATGAGTAAAGAGAAATGCAATAGAGAGCAGAAATTAGAGTAAATAATGAAGTATAATAAATAATAAAGCGTATTCACTACATCTGGTGGCTAGCGGCGGTCCTCTTACATCATATTTTGTAGGAGGCTTACCCGCGTGTCTAGTATTTCGATTAAAATTCTTCAAACCCGGTATATTGGCCAATAGCGTTAATGAATATTTTATTTCGATTATTAAAATATCTAAATGCAAAGTTGATCCCGTTTGCAGGCAAATTTCGATTTTCATTCCTTAAAATTTCATTGTAAATATAAATTCAAGATGGCGCATCGCCTTCGCATCCTGATAGCGTCCCTGACAAACTTCGCGCCTAAAAATTTAATTTTTTTTTTTTTCTTTTCGTGAGAGTTCGTTGGATTCTGAAATGTTCGTTTGTTCATTTGAATGTTCGGTTGTTCCAGTTCCGTTACTTTTCGTAGTCTAGTGACTCAAAAACTTATTTTAGTCGTTAGAGTCGGTAGAAAAACTTGTCCGACTAATATGCGAGTCATTATTACGTTAAATTTCGTTCATTTGGTTGGAGAGGGCATAGTTTTGAAAATTATCGTGCTGCCTGAAGACTCAATTTTTCTTTTTTTTCGTCTCTTCCACTGTATGCCTGTTTCAGCTTACCTTTTTACTTTTTGTTTAAAATTTTGAAATTAGTAGTAATTGTGATATAATAATAGCGATTAATATAGAAAAAATTTGTACGTAAGTAAATTGTTAGTTTAAATACAGTGATACACGTTTTATATGGTCTTTAAAAATGTTTGAGCGAAAATTGTACCGCATTTCTAGCTATATATACATATAGAGTAAGTAAAACATTTCATGAACATGAAAATTTTCTGGGTTTCATTAGCAGATTTTTTATTATATTTCGATTGCCTGTATATAATAATAGGATTATTTTGTTTATATAGATTTACGGGCTTTTTGCTTCGCTCGCTTCGCGCTATATAGGTTAAGTTACAGTTAATTGACAGTCGAAAGGTAATCTTAAACATATTAAATTTGTCAGATTATAAGTCGCCGTATAGGATTGTGTAAATTTCAAAATAAGCAGAATTCGTTTAACTGAAATAGAGAAATTGTGTTGTGAAATTTTCTATAAGTTTTTTTTTTATTTTTTATATACTCATTAATTATATACTTACTTATTAACTTATACGTATTTATTAGTTATATATATAATTATATATATTTATATACTCATAAACTTTGGTAGGTAAGCTGATTATCTATTTTTTTTCCTCTCTGTTCCTTTCGTTCATTTCACGACAATTCCGACATATTTGGTAAAATGGCTATTGTATCGTACTAAAGAAAGATTTCTTGTAGGCCTATCGTAAAATATTGTTCGGAGATTAACCGTTATTACGGTATGTCTATTGAGTAGTAAATTCTTAGTTATTTAACAAAATTTTAATTGGTTTAACATAAATAATCGTAGGATTTTTCTTTAATAAGCACAAATGTTATGCATAAATTCTAAATTGTTCTTTCCGCGCATAACATTGAATTTATTAATTATACGTCTAAAAGTGCGCAGTAAATTTTATTTTTATTTTGGGAACCTATGTGAGTTAAGGTATACATATTTTACTAAATCTCGATATTATAATTTTTTTTGAATTACAGAAATTTGTGTAGGAAATTCTTTTCATATATTTTCTTTACGTTTTATAAATTCATTCAATAATCAATTTTTTTGTATAGGTAGGCCGATTTTTATTTCTTTCTTCTTCCAGTTCAATGACAATGGTAAAATTTAGATTGTATTCAAAAAGGATTTTTGATTTGATATTTTAATTTGGGTATTAGAAATGAAAAATGTCTTTTTTTTAGTTCGAGCGTTTGCATGGAAAATATTACGAAATTATGTTAGGATATAATGCAAGTTCATTCGGTTAGGGATATTTGTATAGAGGTTCGCTTACAAACAAAGCGACCGCTCTTAATTATGCAATGTGTTGTTTTTGTTTACAGTGGTGCGTGTATTTTGAGTGCATATGATCTATTCTTATTTAGTATAACTATGCAAATTTGTAGTTTCACTTGGAAACGATAAATTACTGAGATTTTTGTGATTTGCAAACCATACTGGGGTTTCTGTTGAAGGAGAGAGTTGTATCTCAGATGTAATTTGCTAATTGCGAGTTCAATTCGTATGAAATTTGACGTTTCAAGTTGGAATTACTGTATTAAATATTTTTGGTAGTAATATTTAAATTTTTTTTACTTTTTAATAACTGTTTAGAAAATTATTATTGTTTAAACCTTCAGTCGGAGTTAACTAATGCATTTGAAACATTGACTCAAGTGTACACTCGGAAATGGAGCCTTCTAGATAGCCAGTAACGTTTTTGTGGCGTCTGTGTGCTCCTCCTCAAAGCAAGAGGGTTCATGATTGTCAGAGAATGGATGACATGAAGTTTCTGGGGTTCATTTTTGTCTTTTGTATTTAGAGGTATTGAGGTGATTTCTGACGATAGTTTGAACAATAATATTCTTAAATTATACTAACAGTTACTATGTATGGGCGCTTTTATATTTATACTGTACAATTTTGTTTAGCGTTTTATGACTTTTTTATCTTCTCTGCTGTAACTGCCATAAGTGACCTTATTGGTAGCTAGATTTGATTAAATTTTTGCGAAATTTTGAGATGTGTAATTTTTTTTTCCGTGAATTTGGCCAGAGCAAATGTGTAGTTATTTTTCGAAGTGAACTGTCGAGAAAATTCGATAAATTAAATATGAAATGATAAGCAGTGCAGAAACGTTTCGAATAAACTTTTTTTTTCAAAATTTCAAAGGCTCAGTTTGGGGTCAACCAAGTTGAATCCGAGTTCCATCAAGTGAGTTTAGTCGACCGGATAGGTGATCGATCACCAATGAGAGAGAGAGAGAAGAGAAACCCAGACTGCGCAGGGACTTGGCGCAGGATGGTTTCGGAAGAGAAGAGAGAGAAGAGAGGAACCGAATGCGCATGCAGTTGGCGCAGGACAGTTTCGGAAGAGAAGAGAAATTTACGTGTGCAGGGTCTTGGCACACGAAAGTTTCGATCGAAGATGGTCTACTGGTATTTTTCGGGCAGTAGCTGGTCACGCTGCTCGAATGCTTCGCTAAATATGTGTCGCAGCACGCGGTAGACAAGCCACGCGAGCTTGAACGGGTGCCTACGACTGTACTGTCCATACAGACATACAGTAGGTTCGTTGGGAAACGGCCTACGGCGGAGTCATCGTTTGATTGTTGCCAGTAGAAGAGTCTTTCAGCTGGACGTAGGAAGAGCAGCGTTCACCGACAAAAGTGGAGATGAGACAAGGCGAGTTTCTTCATCGACTTCTAGAATTGCAAATTCCGTCCAATTCCAGCGCGTGGTCCCGCTTTCAGATATCTCCCCCCCTGATCCTTTTAGAATTGGACGTCTCTTGTTTTTTTTTTCGCCATTGGAGAGAGAGCGGAACCATTATAGCGTGCTGCCCTGTTGCATGTTGATTGATGCAATCCCTTGCATTCTAGCGAAGTGAGCAGGAGAGCTGCGATTGAAAATTGAAGTCCGTTGTCAGCGTGCGGAGTGTCATCTAAACAACGTCCAGCAAATAAATGTACTGATTATTATGGCAATTGTTGTGTTTTTCGTGAAATAGTATGTGCGCTCTTGGTCAGTATTTTATGTAAACTTTTTCTTATTTTTTTCTATGTTGCCCTGATAGTAACTGTATACTATACAAATAACTGTTTCAAATGTAAAGCGATCGTTGATGAGGAATCGCGGGAATAGATTGTGAACTTGAGATTTGTGTAGCCACTGTAAGAAAATTTTGTTATTTTTTTTGGCATGTATAGATTAGTTACAGGTTGTAATTTAATTATTAGAGTGAAATGTTATTTTATGCAAATGTGAAAATTATAAAGTTTTCGGTTTTTATAATATGATACAATATATGTGTGGAATTTGTCAAATCTATTATTTCTTGTCTATTTCTAAACTTTGAATTTGTTAAAGAAAAAAAAAAAAAAAATTGCAAAATATATAAATTTGTTGAATAAAATTATGAAATTTGTTAAACGATATTAATAAGTTTTCTAATGAAAAACTTATTTTCAAGGGGGTGATGCGAGTGTAGTAATGCCAAGTTAAGAATATTAATTTTGTTTAGTTAAGATTATAATGTTTAATATAAATTTACTAAAATTGTGATGATTACGATAAAGCATGTTTGTTAGATTGTAAATTGTTTAAAATGGGAAGAGTTGGCAATCCTGAATAGGCCCAGAGAGCGGACTACCCTCAAAACGGAGTCAGTCTTGAGGCAGGCGCGTTACGCGTAAGGTTGACGAAATGTAACGTAGAATTAATTAGTTGTGTGTGTCCTCTCCGACCTAAATTATTATAATAGAAATTTCATACTCGCATACCCCTAACTTAACTAAACCATTTTCGGAATCAATAAAGTGTTACAAGCGTTGAAAAAGAGTGTTAATGAACCCCCCTTCCCCCTTGCATTAGGCTAACGGTTTTCTGCTAGCTCGGCTACCTACCACGCGTTATAAAGTATTGTGGAAATGAGTAAAGAGAAATGCAATAGAGAGCAGAAATTAGAGTAAATAATGAAGTATAATAAATAATAAAACGTATTCACTACACTAGAGAGGAAATTATTCTTGGTAAGGAGTTTTCGGATGAAATCTAGTTCATCGTGTAATTTAAAGTAATCTGAACAGATATTGGAAGCTCTATTAGTCAGAGTGGAAATTAAATTTCATTTGAAACTTAAAGAGGATAAAGGAAGAAAAGTTCGTAGTAAGATTAGTGAATGTGGGCTTTCGGTAAACGGAAGTTTCAAAAGAGGAATTAGTTTTTATTATCTTAATGTCCAAAAAGGACAAAGAGCTATTAGATTCAGTTCCTGAAGTAAATTTAATATTAGGGTGCTTAGAATTAACATAACTACGAAACAAAGGGATATGGTCTGGTGATTCGAACAGGAGAAGGGTGTCATCAGTATATCTTCTATAAAAAACCGGTTTGAAGTTGGAAGGACACTCGTTCAGCCATTTGACTTCTTGATGGCCAAGAAACGCGTTAGCTAAGGTGGGACCAAGGGGCAGACCCATTTGACCACCTTCAGTCTGTTTAAAATATTCACCGTTGAATATAAATATAAGGTCTTCCACGGAAAATTTTACCAGTTCTTTCAATTGACCTCTATTAAAACCCTGCACCGTATCAGTATTATTAAAAAGAGTGTCAATACATATATCAATAGTTTCTGCAACAAGTACATTAGTAAATAAAGATTTTACATCGAAGCTAGCCATTGCGTACGAATTATTGTTTAATGTGGTAATTTCTCTAACGAAAGAAAAAGAATCCCGTGCTGTATATAAATTATAAGTTATAGGTGATAGTACGGGGACCAGGAATTTTGAAAGGGTATAACTAAAAGTTCCTGGTTCCGATAAAATTGGCCTCAGTGGACAATTAGGTTTGTGTATTTTAAGGAGTCCATATTATGTATGGGTCAGACCTTAAGCTCTGACTTTAAGCTTAAAATTATGGAATCTTCGTTCATTTATAAATTAAAACCAGACCTCAATTCTGATGAATCATCAGTAGATCTGCTATGTTTTAGTTAAGGTACTTGTTTATTTTATTTATTTACCTTTTAGTTTTAATGCTTTTTATATTTGTTCCTAGCTACCTTTTAATAATTTTAACTTTATTTTAATTTCATCTATTTACCTTTTAGTTTTAATGCTTTTATATTTTCTTAGCTACCTTTTAATAATTTTAACTTTATTTTAAATTATTAATTAACTTGCAATTACAATTAGTACTTTGTATCTGTACGTGAATTGTTTTTTTTATTATTTTAGCCGTGAAGATGGAATTAGTGCATTCCGAAACGTTGGTACTGATTAAACCTTGTTCATATATATATACAGGGTGTAACAAAAGTCCGTTACCAGAGCAAAATTGATGTTTTCTCGTTTTGTTTCAGGATTATAACTGATAAACAATATAACTGATTACACCCGACAAGAGAGAGCAAAATTGTTTTTATTACGTGTAGCTACATGGTAGAAATCAACGAGAAGCATGTGATAAAATCCACAGACTTTATCTCGATAGTCCAAAGTCAAATCGCGTAATGGCTGGAAAAGTAATGAACGTACAGGAGGGTTACAACATCAGTAAAGATGTCCTACGTAGCAGTCCAACGCCTTAATCACTCGGCTACCTCGTACATAGCGAATCAATGCCGGTAATGTGATCGAGTTAACGTTTATCAACACATTGTAGATTATATAGCTTATGGTGTACCTCTCTCTTCTTCTTTCCAGGGAGTACAGATTTAGTTTACGTAGTCTTTCCCAGTAGTTGAGTTCTTTGTAGCCATCAGTCTTGGCTGTGAAATGTCTCTGCGTTTCTTCTAGTTTATAATTTCTTACTTTTTATATGGGGACGTCAAAACTAAGCAGTATTCAAGTTTTGGTATAATCAGTGTTTTTAGCAGGGGAATCATTACTGTCCTGTCCCTTCTTTGAATGTTCTTAGTACCTGTTCCGCGACTGTTTTTGCTTTATTTATCGCTATTTGATTTTGTGTTTCGAATTTCGCATCATCGGTCATTATTACCCCCAGATCGATCGCTTTCGTGCTTCTCTGAATTTCCTGTCTAACTGGAGCAAAATATGCAGTCTGTTTAAGTCCCTCTTTTCTACCATATCTCAAGAGCTGAAATTTCTCGGTGTTAAATGTCATGTTCTTGTCTTCTGACCATTTGTATATTTTGTTCGTGTCCCTCTGCAAGGTCTCCACGTCATGTACATCGCTGATTTTTCTGCTGATCTTTGTATCGTCTGCAAAGGATGTTACTATACTGTTACTGTTTACTCAACTGTCTATGTCTGTTAGTATGATACTGAACAGAAGTGGGGCCAGTACTGTCCCTTGTGGTACTGAGCTGCGTACTTCCGATTCTGATGATGATATACATTGAATTTTGACGACTTGTAGACGTTCTCTGAGGAAGTTGTAGATCCATTTTCCCACTTTGCCTGTTATTCCCATACATTTCATTTTGTGTGCTATTATACCGTGATCACATTTGTCGAAAGCTTTAGCAAAATTTGTATATGACATCGTAGTGCATATATATATATATATTGTATGTTTGTGTATGTGCGTGCGTGTATCTGGAACACATCTTGCTCCTGTTGAATGATGCATTAACACCTTCTAATACTTCAAGTGTGTACAATGCAATCTGAAAAGAAAAACGAGAACAAAGGATTATGGACGAGAAAATTACTTTGCAAATAATAAATCTGGGCATTATCTCTTACGGTCTTGATATATTACGTAAGGAAGGAAGTCCTTTTATTACTGTGACCTTGTCTCTCTCTCTCTCTCTCTCTTTCTCTCTCTCTCTCTGTATATATATATATACTTTGTTAGGGTTCCGTGCGTCGGTCTTTCTTCACACGAAGGTCAAGCTGGTGGCCCGTAACGTCACCATTATTGAATTTTATATATATATATATATATATATATATATATATATATATATATGCCTGGCTTAGGACAGTACCAGATGAGCAGGGCGTACCTGGCTATGTACGGTGGAGAGCGCAAGAAAGCAACTCGCTCCTCCACCAGGCCAGACCTAGAGGCGGGCCACCAGTTTGACCTCCGTGTGAAGAGAGACCAACGCACGAAACAACATAAGGTTCATAAGGTATATATATATATATAATTTGAATTTATTGTGGTAGGGGAAGGATATACGATTACTTCCCCCTCGATGTCATAACCATTTTACCACTCCCATTCGTGGTCCGTAATTGAGAATGCACAAAGTGAGAAATCAACACTTTACTAAAAGAGTTTCTTCATCTGAGAATTGAATGTCGCGCCCATTCGCATTTGCGATGAAGGCGCCAACTGAGAAAAACTAATATTTCCTAACCTAAGTGAACTTTACTTAACCCGATCTAACACTAACCTAATCTAACTTAACCTAATTTAACGTGAACCAAATTGGGGAAGCCTTGAACAAGAATGAAAATGTTCCGAAATGGGAATGGATCAATTTGAGAATTTCCTTCTTTACGATTTTCACCCTCGGATTTCTCCCTTTTCTCTTTTGTACACGATGAAATAAGAATGACATTGAGTGGGATGATACAAGAGAGACAAATTCGTAAAAAAAAGAAAAAATTTAAAAAAGGTTAAAAAAATTCCAAATGTGATAGAGTGATAAGTGATAACTTATTGGATGAAGAAACGTAGATATTTAAAGGGTATTTTCGTGTTTATTAAACATCTTTTTTTTTAGTTATTAAATTTATTTTACTAAAATTCTCATCACAAAATACAAAAGTTTAAATAACCACTTTTTTTTAATTAAAATTTTGGTTCGTTTTACGGGTCAAATTTTGAATTGGGTGCGAAAAGTGCGTATTGTAGGGGTTTTAATTAGGAAAAACTTTACACACACACACACACACACATATATATATATATATATATATATATATATATATATATATATATATAGAGAGAGAGAGAGGAGAGAGAGAGAGAGAGAGAGATATTGATCATCTTAAAAGTATGCAATGCAAAGTTTGTTTTAACTGTGTGTGTGGGGGGGGGGGGGCGCTATAATTAAACAATTATTTCCAAACACGGTCGCTGCCACGTCTCATGGCCAGCCACGTCGTCAGCAAGGACAGGAATGAGAGACATAAGCCAGAATTTTATTTTTTTTGGGCGATTGAAATTTGCACTTTCTTTCCTCCAAAATCGTTGAAGCTACATTTTTTTCTTCCACTTTCAAAAGTATTTTTTTCACTTTTATCTCTTCGGTTATTCATTATTATTCATAATAATTTTAAAATAATGTTCATTATTATCTTCATAATAATGGTTTTAATATTTTTTTTTTAAATTATGGATACTGGAAAGAAATAATGTACGTCGTGCCGCGTCTAAGCACCTTCATTCTGGCGCCGCTAGTCGGCGGTTTTCATTTGGTGCCCTTTGAGATTTGATGCATCTGGTGTGATAGGCATATATATATATAACGGCTTCTCAATCTACACTTGAATTTCTGAATTCAATTTTAACTTAATTTCTCTCTCTCTCTCTCTCTCTCTCTCTCTCTCTCCTCTCTCTCTCTCTCTCTTCTCTCGTAAGCAACAATTGTAACATTAAATGATTAAAGGCATAACGTTTTGTTATTGTTAAAAAAATTCTTCAATTTGCGTTGGTGTATTCAACAAATTCTCTCGCGTTTCGAACCAGATTCGAGCGTTTGGAAGGAAAGAATTAATCTCAAAAAGTGGAATAAATGCGATAGAAATTAATCAAAAACGTTTCCAAATTTTCGTATTTTGCACAAAAGTGAAAAACAAGTTGAAGTGCAAGTTCGAATCCTATTTTAAAATATTTAATATAAATGCTTTGAATTATATAAGGTGAGGGAAGAATAATCATTTATTTTGATATTTCCTTAAAGGAGACCAAACCAAGATTTCATACATTGCTTTGTGAAAGTTAAGTGTGTGTGTGTGTGTGTGTGTGTGAGAGAGAGAGAGAGAGAGAGAGAGAGAGAGAGAGAGAGAGAGAGAGAGAGAGCAAAACTTAGACTTACATTTGTTTGGGTTTTGCATTTACTGAATTTGAACAAGGTTTTATCTTCTGATCTAAATATTTATCCGAATCCAGGTGTTATACCAATCCTTTAACTCCTTTGAATATGCATTAGGACCAGAGATCCTGAAATTGGTGGGAGAACCGTAAAAAAAAGGAACTGGAATACAAATGTTAAGGTTCCTTCATTAGAATCATCCCAAATCCAAATGAACCCATAACTCAATTAATTCCAATTCCAAGTGAAAGCACATTTTCTATTCCAATTCCAATTCATAAATATAAAACATATTTCAGCAGGAACACTTTCAAACATACTTATGATCTATAAATTAAGAATTCACAGTACCCTCAATCATGCCACATACATAAAGTGAAATGTATTTTTGCATCACCCAGTTATTATTAATATATTAATTATAGATTTAATAGTAACTACTGTAGATTTAATAACTAAAGAGATTTAATAACTAAGTTAATGGATTTAATAACTAAGTTAATTAGAAATTAACTAGATAATACATTATCCGACTTGGGTCTTTAATATTTGATGAAAATCTCCATCCATTATAAAGATGTTACATACAACATCGTGTTATGCTTAAATTATTCCAATCTTGTTGCATGTGGTGTATCACCTTATTTAGTCGGTGGAAAAACATGTATCCCCTTAACAGTGATTCAGTGGAGAGAGAGAGAGAGAGAGAGAGAGAGAGAGAGAGAGAGAGAAATTTATCTTTGGCTTCCGCATTTCCGGAGTTGTGGGGAAGAAGAAAAATTTAATCTTCTTGTGAATGGGAAGTGATTTTCCCCCTGGACGCGTCCCATGGGAAGTGGAATTTAAAGTCTGGGCGTCCTTTCAGGTTTTTCAGCATTTCGTCCGAGCAGACATTGAAAGGGGATTAAAATACAAGGAATAAATAAGTAAAAGAGAAATAACAAAATAGCGTTTGGGGCTTCTTAACATACTAGTAGTATAGGTGAAAATGGGCCGGTGAAAACCACTTGTGCGGAAAAGGGATTAAAATACAAGGAATAAATAAGTAAAAGAGAAATAACAAAATGGCGTTTGGGGTTTCTTAATATTAGTAGTATAGGTGTAAATGCGCCGGCGAAAACCACTTGTGCGGAAATCCTTGCCGGATAATCGGGATTACGTAAACTAGACTTATATATTACTACTCATGTACGGACGTAACCAAAAAAATTATTCGCATTATCCACCCTTAATTAATTCTCCTGCATGGATGTGACGCCACTTATGACACGTTGTTTAGTCGGCCTATTTGCACCTATACTACTACACTACTATAACCAACCTTATGTGGAAAGGTGTTTCCACGAGAAAATAAATTTATGTTAAAATTTAAAGACATTCAGTTTGTATAAATTAAAATATTAATCCTTTAAAAGATATTATTCTGTTCTTATAAATTAAAATGTGAGTCCGTTAAATTCTTAATGTTGTGTAGATTTGCCTCGACACCCCAGCGGAAAGTTTTGGTTCCTATCTATCTAAGCCTAACGAAAACAGGGTTGCCACGTCTAATCTTAAAAAACAGATTCCTAAATTGTAAATGTTCTTTTCAATTATTATAAATCACATAAAAGAGTTAAGTGTAAAACTACAATTGTATAAATTCTTTTGCTAATATGCAATTATATAAATTCTTTGTCAAATATCATTATTAGAGAGGAGTTTGCAAGTTTAATAGTCTTTTGTAACACGTGGCAACATGTGGGTTTCCCCAGAACAAAGGGAACCGCCTTGAGACAGTCAGTTCAGAGTCTGCTTCAGCTCTCGGCAGAGGGAGTAAGTGTTTCGCCCTTGGGCCGGGCCGTTTCGGCTGGTCCCCTTAGCTTTTTTTGATGTAAACATTTGTTCGTTAATAACTCTCTAATCAAGTGTTGTGTTAAGGTTCTGATTCTCTAATTACTCTGTTGTGTAAAGGATTTCATTTCTAATATTCTGTGTCAAATAAAGAAGGACAAGAGTGTGATGCGTTATTTTATAGCCTTCCAAGAAGAAGCATTCCCGTCTCTCAACGGGCCGAGAGAGAGAGGGTACGCCATTGAGCGAAGGTATAAATCGTTTCATCGTAACTCGCAGTCAGATAAAGTAAAGTTGAAAAGAAGAACCGTGGACGTCAGTCAGATTAATTAAGCGGTATAAACTTCCTTGTTGGTGCGAGAGAAGAAAACAACACCATATCCGACACTTATTTAATTCTCATGTACGGGTGTGACGTCACACGTAACACGTGAATTTGTTGGCCTATTTGCACTTATGCTACTAACCTCTTTCGTAACGGTACATGTCATGTGACCGAAGGGACCTACAGCTTTATGCGTATGAATTAGAACCATCGACGGTTTGTTATATCATCTGAACGCTGAAGATGGTCACCCATCCAACTTCTGAACAGATCTAATGTCGCTGAACCTCACGATTAGCACGTATATATTACGTTAGTTTGCATAGCTGTATGCTCTCTAGTGTACAATTTCTGTGTGCATAGCGTAATTGTCGAGCTGGTTTATACATTCTCTTCTTTCCTCTAAATTTTCTTTGGCTGGTTTTTCAGGATTAGGATATTTTCTTCAGCACTTCCCCGTGCCTGCCTCTGACGGCGGGTGGGGAGAGAGCCTGCCTTGTGCCTTTTTGTTCAGTTTTCTACTCTTGCTAGAATAATTAAAAGGTGCCCTGGTTTAATAACGGGATCAACCCCGAGTGAACCGAGGGGTCTTTGAGGCTTCCTCTTGTTCTTGTAACCTTCCTGATCATACAGGAAGGTGTAATGATGTGGCCACGGCGTACCCCAAGAAAACCGAAAAACAGACAGCTAATCTAATTTCGCCAAAATTTATATTAAACATAATTTGCTTGTATGCGGCCTAAAACAAAATCATCATTATGGAAACTCAAATAGATAGTATCAGAAACGTAAAGTTTCCCCTCTAAACTAAGTTTTCTATATTTATCAAAGATAAAAGAAAACTAGTTATAGAATTGTAAATGTTTAGTTACATGGTCCAATTACATATAATCAGTGAATCGTAGGTTGAATGAACTGTAATCGGAGCGTTATTCATAATTATTACGTTAAAAAGAACATATAAATCGTTGCTTCAGAACTCCAAAAAATATGGTATGAAACATTGTCGAAGTTTTGTTCAAAATTCTTTTATGCTTTTAAAAAGTGAAACTAAATAACTTTTTAAATACAGTCTTAACTATATAAAACATTGATTTATAATGGTGGATAACACGGGCCTGATACTAGAAGAACCTCTTCTTTTTTAAATTACGAAAACGCCAGACGCGAGGCACCAAGCGAACTACAAATTTCACGAGAAGTGTTCGAAGTGATGGCTACGTTCTGCACCTATGACCGAAGGACAATGCTTTTTGCTTTTCTATTGCTCTGATTTTGTTCTGCTTCAGAATTACTTCTAGATGGTTCGGAATGTGTCTTCTCGCTTACAATATCGCTGTCGGACAGTTTCTTTTGAATAATGTAGTACAACAGTGAAAATAGTGCTTCAGAAACGATGTAGTGCAATAGTAAAAATAGTGCCTATGAAACAATGCAATGCAACAGTGAAAATAGTACCTCGGAAAAAATGTAATGCAATAGTGAAAATAGTGCCTTGAACGCAGTGTAGTGCGATAGTGTGAGGCCGTGTGGCGCGGTAAACCATGTAACGTGTAAAAAAAACACCATCAAACGAACGACCTCGGAGATGCGCCCCGGCTTCCTTTGACGATCGCCGAATATCTGTTAAATCGCGTCAGTGTGCGAGTATATAGTTCGTTATATATATATATATATATATATATATATATATATATATATATATATATATATATATAAAACCAATCTTGAGGTGAAATTAAAGTACTAAATAATTGTTGTTAATTTGTCGGATAAAATACCTAAAATTAACTTATTTTGATTTTCATTATTAAAAAAAAAAAACCCTGTCGAAATATAAAATTAAAACTCGTTCATTTTAATCAGTGGTTCTATCGTCAGTGGTCTTTTAATTGGAAGAAAATGATTACAAAATTACTTCGTATTCTTTAATTGTTACTTAATTGCAGTCGAAAATAGTTTTAAGAAGTGAAAACTGATCTTATTCTTTGAATATGACAACAACAAAAAAAAAAAAAATGTTAAAATTATTTAGTATTACCTTCCCTAAGTTAATTTGGAGTTAAGTAGAGAAAGCTTTATTTATATACGTCGTCATTGATTAGTGAGGAAGTTTATTTTGAAATTCTTCAATGGGAAAACTGATAAAAAAAAAGAAGAAGATAAATAGATACGAGGCTGATACGGCATGAAGGGGAATTACCTACAGTTTCCATGGAAACAAGAAAAAAAAGATGGCATCAAGTTATAGATTGTGGCACTGTCATATAGAAATTTGTTATCCGAAGGGTAACTATTTTTGTATGAATTATTTTGATTTAAAATGTCTTAAAAACACGACGTTCAGATTCCGTTATAGACAACGTTCCAACGCTTGAATTTGGTTCAATATACTGTACAGTTCCTTATGCAGTTTCTATGCAATTTTCAGCTTCATATGCAGGCGAGAAGTATATGAAGTATATATATATATATATATATTATATATTATACAGGGCGTCCCAAAGAAATGTATACACACTTTAAATAATTATAAAGGCAGTGTTTATTAAAATACATTTCATTTTCAAAATGTAATAGAATCTACAGACATTATTTAATTGTTTTGTCAACGCCTGTTTTCAACTGACGTCCGTTCTGGTCCAGGCACTGCTGATAAACGCGAAGCAATGGAATCGCAAACATCACGAAACATTTCGTTTGGTATTTGTGTGCATTCTCGTTCAATGGCTGCTCTCAATTCAGCGACTGTTGCAGGTTTTATAGCGTAGACTTTGTCTTTTAAGTATCCCCATAAAAAAAAGTCTAGTGGTGTGAGGTCTGGTGAACGCGGAGGGTATTCTACGAAACCCCTTCGTCCAATCCACATCCACATCGTGCCAAGTACCACTCGCAATACTCCACTCTTCGGTCCGGATCATCTTCATTAATAGCATGGACTAATCTTGGAATGTAACTTTTCCATTGACAGCGCTTCAAAATGCGTTGGACAGACGATTCTGAAATCCTACCTCACGACTCGCTTGCCGCACAGATTTTCTTGGACTTTGGTGATACGTTTCCAGTACTTTCTTGCTTTGTGGGCTTGTCGATGTCCGTGTCTTCCGGAACGCTTCTTGTGGACATTCTGAACAGTTCCATCGGCTTCAAACTTATCTCTAATTCGAGTGATGGTAAGTCGCGTTGGTGGATCTGTTTGAAACTCCCTCCTAAACTGTCTTTGCACTTCAACTGCGTTTTCACACTTCCAGTAGCATTTTAGAATGAATTTCCTTTGTTCAAAGCTTAGTCTGACTGCCATTATTAATTCTAATGGGTTTAACTTGGAAAGAAAGAAACATCAATTGAGCTATCAGCTGTTAAAGTGTGTATACATTTTTTTGGGACGCCCTGTATATATATATAAATGGGATGAATTTTATACTTAAACACATGAAATGAATGAATGATGTAAACCCACAAGGAAAAAGAAACAATGATTCCACGGTCTTTCGTGTATTCACCAATACACCTCGTCAGGGAATATATATATATATATATATATATATATATGTATGATGCAAACCCACGAGGGAAAAAAACCTTGCAGGTTTGCATCATTCATTCATTTCACGTGCTTAAGTGTGAAATTCATCCCATATATATGTTATAGGGAATCTGTGTAACTGGGGATTTCATGAAGTCCCTAAAATGTTCAGGGACTTCATGTAATGGTTAAGTCGTCATATTTTCGTTAGTTTTAACGAAAATATCACGACTTAACCTAACCAATCGTCAAGGGCGTACAGTTGACCTAACCGAGCATTCAATAATTTTCCCATAGATTTAACGAAAATATCACGACTTAACTTTATATGAAATCCCTGAATATTTTAGGGATTTCATGAAATCCCTTGTTAAACAAATTCCCTGTAACATATATATATCTATACATATATGAAAAACTTTTATTTCTAAATATATTTTGTTCATTATCCGATAAGGATAAGCTCATACATTATAAATTTGGAAAGAGAAAATGTAGCTCCGTTCTTACATTTGAATTGCATTATTTATTGCATCATTTCCCTCACGAGGCTATGCCACAAACAGTATTTATTCTTAATTCATAGCGCTATTGAGAATAATCTTCGTTTAGTATTATTCTTTTAACCGATTCAGGAATCACTGTAAGGGGAAAGTGGTTTCATTCCAATCTTCGTCATTCCTATTTCAGTTTTCGTCCAATAAATAATTATTGATGAGCGCAAAAGTAGGAATCTTAAATTTGGAATCAATTCTGAAATTGACCCATTTCCATTCTAGGAATTGTTATTTTCCATTAAAATATTTATAGAAAATGACCCTCGGGCGTACCTTTGCGTCTTTCTTTTATACCCTTTCCAAAATTAGGAAAATCTGTGCATCATATTCCCACTATGGGATCGTGGACAGGAATTGGAATGCCAATGAATGGGAAGTAATCTAAGTTACACAAAAAGAAATTCAAATGTATTTCTTTTATAGTATTGAATTTGTATTCATAGAGTAAATGGATAATATATATATATATATATATATATATATATAGATATATATATATATATATATATATGCGTCTCGGTAGTGTAGTGGTTAGCGTCGCTGACTACGAATCCATCGGCCCCGGGATGGAGACCCGTTGACGGCAGGCGCGCGCAGCAAAACCCAGCTGTTCATCCTTCCACACGATAAAGAAATTGGTTCGTAGATAAATGGGTACTCTGGGTAGCCTAGTGGTTAAGATGGTGGGCTGCTGATGGGCGTGGTTCGGATTCCACGTTAATCTGCAGATCTAAAGTGGAGTGACAAGCTTGACCTTCGTCAGAATGAACAATTCTGCCAGAAGCAAACGAAGGTGTATATATATATATATATATATATATATATATATATATATATATATATATGCTGCAAACAATTGTCAGATGAAAAAATAACATCTGTAATAATGAAAACTGAAACCAAAACGAAACCGTATATATATATATATATATATATATATGAAAATTATTTCACGAAAGTAACACGTGAAAAATATTTATGATGAATAAAACCACGAAGGAAAGGAAACACAAAATGGTGCTCAAGCGCTTTCGTCTAATGACATCCTCAGGAACACTGAAGTACATAAAAAGGTTAAGCCTATATATAGGTTACAGAAAGAAAAAATAAAAAATAAATAACATACATACACACACACATATATATATACATATATATACATACATATCTATATATACAAATACATACATACATACATACATACATACATATATATACAATAAACAGAGAAGTAAAATTAAAAATTAAAACCTTAAAGGATTACCAGTGAGGCGTACAGATTTGTAAGAAAAATATCGATTTTTAGCACAAGATCAAATGGATTATAAAAATACAAGTTTATACTGGAACTCTGCCCGGGTTTTAACACACTGCTGCCTATGGTCAGGTTTCGATATATATAAAAAAAAATAAAATGCAAATTAAAAGTTAATAAAGTAGAAGACAAGTTTACCAAAGATTTAATGTTTTACCCTTCTTATCTAAATCTGTTTTAAAGGAATTCAAAATAACAGGATCGAGTTGAAAAAGACCTTTGCTTATGTTGAAGTTATTTGAAAGTTGGATAATGGCAGACTCAAGAATATTTCTATTAACAATGTTGCTTGAATGGAATAAAACACAAGCATTATTCCAATCAATACAGTGGGCTAACTCTGACAAATGGACAAAAAGGGCACTGGACAACTGTCCTGTTCTAACGGAATATTGATGCTGTTTTACACGTGTGTGCAAATCCTTTCCCGTCTGACCTATGTAAAAGGAATCACATTGTTTACAACCAATTTTATAGATAATGCCTGAATTATTGGTAGGGCTATTTTTACTATAATATTTTTCACTGTATTGATTGGAATAATGCTTGTGTTTTATTCCATTCAAGCAACATTGTTAATAGAAATATTCTTGAGTCTGCCATTATCCAACTTTCAAATAACTTCAACATAAGCAAAGGTCTTTTTCAACTCGATCCTGTTTTTTGAATTTTTAAAACAGATTTAGATAAGAAGGGTAAAACATTAAATCTTTGGTAAACTTGTCTTCTACTTTATTAACTTTTAATTTGCATTTTTTTTTTTTTTTTTTTATATATCGAAACCTGACCATAGGCAGCAGTGTGTTAAAACCCGGGCAGAGTTCCAGTATAAATTTGTATTTTTATAATCCATTTGATTGTGCTAAAAATCGATATTTTTCCTTACAAATCTGTACGCCTCACTGGTAATCCTTTAAGGTTTTCATTTTTAATTTTTAATTTTTTTTTTTACTTCTCTGTTTATTGTATATATATTATGTATGTATGTATGTATGTATTTGTATATATAGATATGTATGTATATATATGTATATATATATATGTGTGTTTGTATGTATGTTATTTATTTTTTCTTTTTTCTTTCTGTAACCATATATAGGCTTAACCTTTTTATGTACTTCAGTGTTCCTGAGGATGTCATTAGACGAAAGCGCTTGAGCACCATTTTGTGTTTCCTTTCCTTCGTGGTTTATTCATCATATATATATATATATATATATATATATATATATTCAGCTGGCCATCTGACCATTTGATTCAAAAGATATTAAAGGTTGAGACAAAACGTGAGCGAGTATTTCTTGCTTCTTCTGTGCTCTATTGATCTCATCTCAGCGATGTTTGTCCGCCCCTCTCCATCTGTGGTCTTGATAACATCCGAAGATAAGTGAAAAACTCGTATCTCACTCCAGCAGAAGGCAACAATATGTGCCGTCCTCTCGCCCAAATTATATTAAATTGGGGTTGAGTTTGCTTCAGTTTTTGCTCACGTCGTTATATTTTTTTGTCCCTTTCTTTTCGTTGCTTTATTTGTCCTTCGTCATTTTTCATTTCGTTTCGTTTGTTTTGTTGTTGTTTTTTTAGTTCGTTTCGATTCTTTTAATTTTATCGCCTTTTTATTCTTGGGGATTTTAATTTTTTTTCGTTTAATTTCATTTCATTGTGTTATTTTCTCTTTGTCTTTTGGTTTTTTTCATTTCATTGG
This sequence comes from Bathynomus jamesi, assembly GCA_023014485.1. Taxonomy (NCBI): domain Eukaryota; kingdom Metazoa; phylum Arthropoda; class Malacostraca; order Isopoda; family Cirolanidae; genus Bathynomus; species Bathynomus jamesi. The sequence goes on along the minus strand of JAJOZX010002166.1, from coordinate 660,605 downwards.
TTATTTTCTCTTTGTGTTTCGTTTCTTTTCTTTTCAATCGGGTTGTTTTCGTTTTTTCAGTTCGTTTCATTATTTGTTTTCTTTGGTAATGTTTCATTTTATCAGTTTTTATTGTTTTCAGTTTCTTTCGTTTTGTTTCATTTCGCTAGCTTTTTCTGTTTTTTTTTCAGTTTCTTTCGTTTTGTTTCAATTTTTTATGTTTTATTTATTTTTGTTTCATTTTCTGTTTCGTTGTGTTGCGTTTACTTTCTTTTTATTTAATTTTTGTCATTTCTCTTTCCCATTATCTCCTGTTCGTTCCATTTATTTCGTTTAATTTCAACCTTTTCCTTTCCTCACTTTGTTTTGGGTTTCACTACACTCGTTTTCATTTAGTTTCGTTTTTCCATTTTCTTTCGTCTTAATATTTTCTGTCGCTTAATACGTCGCTTAATTCTTAATATTATTAATTCCATTTTTAATGTTCATTTTTATTTTGTCTTTATTCATTAAGTTTTTCCTCAATATTTCGTTCACTTCTTTTTCATTCTCCGTTCGTTTTTTACGTTTTTCGTTTTCCTTGCCGTTTAATTTAACGTTTTTTAAAATTATTTTTAGCGCCGTTCTTTGCGCGCCATTTCGTTTTTATCGTTCGATGTTTTGTTTCAATTTTTATCGTCTCGTTTCCTTTTTAATTCATGATCCTCCGCCTGTATAAGCTTTAAAAAGCTTTTTAATCTCGTAAAATGTATATATATATATATATATATATATATATATATATATATATATATACACACACACACGTCTGCTTGTTTATATGTCCAATGAAAGACATATAAAATTCAGAAGTGTGAATGGCCATTAAGTTCACTTTCAATGTTCATATAATTTCGGGTGTATTTATTTTAACTGTTCATAAACATTTTAAAATATTGGACTATCCCAATCTGCACTCAATTTTAGGTGTAAAAGTTATGGAAAAATGCAGAGACTGCTTTAGTTTAATAATATAGTATCAGTAACTCTTTTAAAATTGGTATTTATCCGTTAAAAGATGAGCAGACTTGTATCATTAATTACCTCTAGTTTGGTATCAATAAATACCTCTGTTATGTTTTGATAAAAGATATATATATGATGTCCACTGAACGTGTAATTGAGTCCCTTAAAATCCTGAATAGGTCCATTATATTACTAAAAAAAATGCTTATGGTTACAGAATGGAGTGGTGAAAGGCAGTTAAGAATTCCATTGTAATTCACGGAAGACCGGAGACAATTCATTCTTTACAAAATTTATGTCAATAAAGTGTTTTCATTTCGCTTAAAGATATTATTATAACGATAATCAATCAATGAGGAGGGCCGGAAACTGACACAGCGGTCAGGCCAAACGAATGCCGCCCATTGCGTTAACCCCGGGAGTCAGTATTTTAATTCGCTTACAGCAGGGCTTCCCAGCTTTTATCATATGCGACCCCAACAATCATGTTCGCACAGCTCATGACCCCAAACACTATACAGTATATTAGGGTGTGTCGAATTTTTCAACTTTCAAATTCCAAATATGAGGGGTGCTAAAAAGTTGCAGCATGACTTAGGAATTCTAAAGATATTTTTGTTAATTTAATATAATTTAGTTTTGCTTGGTAAGAAGCTACATAAAAATAGTGACTTTTTTTACTTTTTTGTGGAATTATATAATAATTATTATATTAATAATTATATATGCTGTATATATAATGCACTGCTGTTTTTGCTTATTTCACAGGTTGAAACATATTCATCAGTGTGCTGAAGATTACTTGTCCGTCAGTGCTACCATCCTAATCAGTGGGAATTGACCTACAATGGCTTCTAAAAGGAGGACAAGACCGGGGACATTCACACATATGAGCAACCTAATTGGAACTGGTAGAGAGTTGTTGCCCTCTGAACTCCCAACTCTGCGAGACGTTCTGAAATATGGGCTACTGCTAAGAGAACAAAGTGGTGAGGATGTGAGAAACTACCCAGCAGCCAGTCTTGCAAAGGACATTACCCTAAAGTGCTTGAAAAGTTGGAACGAGCAAACAGTTCTTTTGTAGCCCCCGTTGTAAATTCACGAGTCACAATCTTAAACAAGATCCAAGAGAGCTGGGAGCAGGCCAAAAACATATCTCTTGGGAGAGGAAAGCTACATGTCAAAGAGGCTTTCATTGCAAAACTTGACAAGCTTTTTGACATCCTCAGTTGCAAGTGTAAAATTGTTCTCTGCTCTGAATTTGGCTGCCTTGCAGATGCTGGTTGCAAAAACGAAACACATTAACTGTACATGCCCTAGGGAGATGAAGATCCCTGTGAAGGAACTTGCTTTCATTAAAGGTCAGAGAGACAAGTCTGGTTCTATTGGACCACATCAGATTGGCTTGCCAGATCAACCTGAGCACAACAGACAAGTCAAAAAGCAGAAGCGGCAAGAAGACGAAAGAAGAAGGCTTGCTGAATATAAGCAGACAAGTAAGCAGGATGTTTCAATGCCATCAAATGAAATAATTTCTCTGATGATGAAAATGAAGAACAAATAGCTGATGCTCAAGATGGAAAGGATGGAAGTTATGAAGTGACATTAGAAATACCAAGCACGTCTTCAACTTCCAATAAAAAGCCAGAGTACAACACATTAGAAATACCTAATGTTGCTATGCATAGCATCAGATATGGTGTTGGCCTGCGTGCCACAGCTGCCATCACCACTGCTGCCTTTATGGATGCTGGCTTGATCACTGAAGAAGACAAGAGACTTGTAGTTGATCCCAATAAAGTCAAGAGGGCCCAAGAAAAAGTTATGAGATCCCTGGATCAGGAATTTGATGATCTTTGTAAGAAGGGTGAAATTGACTGCATCTTCTTTGACGGCCGTCAAGATACAACTAAAGTTATGCTGAAAGCAGACAATTCAGATCGTCAGTTCCCCAGCATCATCAAAGAAGAGCATTATTCTGTGTGCAGTGAGCCAGGTGGAAGATATCTCTACCACTTCACTCCTGAGAAAGGCTCAACGAGAAAAAAAACCTGCTGAAGTTATTGTTGATAATCTTGTAGATTTCATGAAGAAGAAGGGCATTGATAAAAGCCTGCAGGCCATTGGAGGTGATTCTACAAATGTTAACACTGGCTGGGAGGGTGGTTCCATGCATTGGGTAGAGGTCAAGCTTTGCCGTAAGCTGATCTGGTTGGTTTGTGCCCTCCACACTAACGAGTTACCCCTGCGACACTTGATCACAGCACTGGATGGGAAGACCTTGTCTAACAACAAGTGGACAGGTAACATTGGCAAGATGCTAGACTCTGCAACCGAACTTGAAATTGATCCTTCGTTCACCAAACTCTCAATTGGAGAGCCTCTTACTTCACAGAGTGACAATGTCGTAAAGGATCTCTCTACTGATCAAGCGTCCGAGTATAGGATCACACAGGCCATAAGGACAGGAGAACTTCCCACAGATCTGGCCCTTCTTGAAATTGGTCCAGTGAGCCATTCAAGGTGGTTGACAACAGCAAACAGGATTTGTCGCATATGGGTTTCAAAAAATGGCCTTAAAGGCAAAACCCTCAACAACTTAAGACTGATAGTGGAATACATTGTTGGTGTGTACTACCCCTGTTGGTTCAACATCAAAGTAAAACACTCTTCGGTGGAAGGCCCACGCCACATCTTGTTTCAGCTGCGGCTAGTTAGGCTGCAAAAGAAGGCTGTAGTGGATGCTGTTTTGCCAACCATCAAGCGCTCAGCATGGTATGCATTCAGCGAAATGATAATCCAGACACTCTTGTGCTCAGATGACAGTGAGGAGAGGAGAGCTGGTGTCCAAAAGATTGTTGACATGAGGGGTGGAGATGATGACACACTTGGAGATCTTTCTGTACGTCCCAGGAAGACACCTTTCATCAACCCCAGTGCTTCTTCCGTGTTGGAGCTGACAGACTGGTCTGACGGGGTATTTGAACCTCCTTTGACATGTAAACTGACTACAGCGGAAGTAAAGAAGTTCTTTGACAAGCCTATGCAAGTTCCACAGTGGCCCTGTCATGCTCAGTCAATAGAGAGGTGTGTGAAACAAGTCACAGAGGCAGCAGGCAGGGTGTATACACATGAGAAACGTGAGGGCTATATCAGAGGCCAAGAAGCAAGTCGGCGGCTGATGTCCAAGAACGAATCAAAGCAAGACTTGATGAAACTTGTTGTTTAAATATTTTTTTTACTGATGTCATTACTTTCTAATGTTGTTTTATGATTACAAGGATATGTTTTATGATTACTAGGATATGTTTTATGCAGAGAAACTAAAATTTTTATAGCATTACCTGACATTTTGAGAAGCTAAAATTAATAAATGTTGTTTTCCGAGAGCAATTTATGTGCTTTTTAATCAAACGTACATTTACCAAGCCAAGTGTTGAGCAATCACAAAAATAATAGCAGATTTGAATTCTTCACATCCAAAAACATATTTTTAAAACCCCTCAGTGAAGGAATTGGCAAAAATTAATTTTCACCTCCCAAATTGACACACCCTAACAGTATATATACTGGGTGATCCAGATAAATGGGACCCATAAAAAAAAGCCAAATATTCTTAATATTATTTAATTCCTTTCATAAAAACTATATATCATTCGAAAGAGTAGAGTTACAAGTTTATTATGAAATATTTATTTTTTAAATGACTCCTTTCAAATGTGCTCCATTAGTTGCCAAGCATTCCAGTGTTCGCGCTTGTAAGTTCTGCATCACTTTTGCAAGAGTGTGCGGTGGTATGGCCTGTATCTCATTTGTGATGGCGGCCTTCAATTCTTGCAAGGTCGTTGGGTTATTTCTGTAGACCCTACTCTTTAAATATCCCAGAGATAATAATCTAAGGGAGAAAAATCCGGAGACCTTGCGGGCCATTCAACGTCTCCAAATCTTGAGATTAACTCGCCTGGAAACGTTTGACGCAAAACTGCCATGCAGTTCCTCGTGGTATGGCAGGTAGCTCCGTCTTGTTGGAACCAGTGGTTTTCTAGACAAAGATCTCTTAATTTAGGAATAAGGAAATCGGTCAACATTTTTTCGTAGCGATCACCATTTAAAGTGACCGTGTTCGGTGGAATCCTCGAAAAAGTACGGCCCTATGATCTGAGATGCAGTAAGACCACACCAAACAGTTACACGCTGACTATGCAACGGGACTTCGGTAATATTCAATGGATTTTCTGTTGCCCAGAAACGACAATTTTGTTTGTTTACAGTTCCATTCAAGTGAAAATGGGCTTCGTCTGACATAATCAAAGTTGCTAGAAAATTGGTGGTGTCATTTACCTTCTGTTGGATCCATTGACAGAATTGTCGTCTTCGTGCGAAATCTCCATCGTTTAGTGTTGCACTGTTTGAATTTTATATGGAAAGAGCATTAAATTTTGCTTGAATATACGGTGTTGTTGTTCCATATCCAACTCCTAACAGCTGAGAAGCACGTATGATGCTTATGTTAGGATTATGTACAATTCATGAGTTCTGTTAATGATCTCGTCTATCCTTGCTGTGCGCACTCTTCCAGTTGGTTTTCTTTTTCCAATGCTGTCAGTTAGGGAAAAATTTCTGACACACGACGGATACTTTCTTAGAAGGTGATTTTGACATCTGAAAATTGTCTTGAAAGATCTTTGAGCTGAAACTACACTTCTTCCATGCTCATAATATTGCTCAGTTATGAAACGCAGCTGTTCCACAGTCCATGCAGTCATCTTGAAGGGTTAGTTTTAACTAACACTTTTATTTCGTTTTGTATCTTATCTTGTCTTGTATTGTCAAAACCTATACAATCCTGTACAAACTTGTAACTATCCTCTTTCGAATGATGCGTACGATTTTATAAAAGGACTTATACTTTAAGAGTTACAGGGGTTTCTTTTGGGTCCCATTTCTCTGGATCACCCTTTATATATAAGCACAGCGTTTACTGTGTGCGGGAAGGACCCCGATTTCAGCTGTTATATGCAACTACATTCATGATTGATAAATGTATTGTCGGAGGGCCGTAGGAAGAGAATTCAAAATAAAATTATCAGATCGGTTCGCGACCCCAAGGTTGGGAAGCCTTGGCTTACAAGGAAACACTGTTACCATACGGAGTTAAGGGTGCTAATCTTTGCTTCGACTGGTTTCACTAAGGCTAGAGTAGATTTTTTATTTTTTCTACAACAACTCGAAGAAGGAACTGGGTTAAATTTTGTAAACAGTAAACAGTGTCGTTTCTCGTTCAGCACTTTCATCCACGAGTTTGAGTGATCTGTTTCTTTCTTTCGCTTCCCTGTAAGTCTCTAGTTCTTCCTAAGAAGAAGACTCTGTTTTGCAAAAACTGTCGTCCATGTTGAGAGAAGTGAGCAACCGATACAAATTCATTCACTGACATCAAATGAACGAGTTTAAGAAATTTATCTTTTAAACGTTTCGTATTCCTCCTCTTTTTCATATCAGTCCGACTATCACATTGAGATAACATCTAGGTGTTCTTCCTCAAGGAAGACACTTATACCCTCTAGTTTCTCGCTTAACTCCCCACTTAAATAACCACTGATGCCGTTATTTACAGTTATAATTTTCCAACTTCTCATCAAACAAAGGTTGAGTGTGCCATGTACGGTGACGATGTCAACTTTTTCACTGGATCACACTGAATAAGGTGGATGAAACAACAAGAATAAGAACAGAAATAGACTTATCTTATATAAAACGTCAGTATGACAATATAGACTTGAAAATAAATCAAAATAAAACGCACTGCATATTCGTAGGATCAAAACGATACACGAACAAAGTAAATGAAGAAACCAAAATAAAAATTGATCTTTCCGACGTACCAATTTCTAAATAAGTCACAAATCTAGGAATAATCTTTGATAAACGCATGTTTTTTAAAGATCATACAAATAAGATGTGTAGAAAAGCGAAAGGTACCTTAATTTATTTGTAAATGCTGAAACATGACCCAAATATAGGGACGAAAACATTGATTGTAAACAATTTTGCAGAAATAACCTTCCTACTGTACTCAAACAAGCTTCATTCAATCCCATTTTCAAATCTCGCTTAAAAGGCGAGTTTGGTAACCTCCACGCAAGATATTTCCGAATTCTAAAACCGTAATTGTTTATTCTTCAGTATTGTCAATGTTACATCAAGTTTAGCCAACTGGTAATTTAAAGCATACTTGTATGCATGTTATGTCCATATACGTATATATATATATATATATATATGTATGAAAATTATTTCACGAAAGTGACACGTGAAAATATTTATGATGAATAAAACCACGAAGGGAAAAGAAACACAAAGTGGTGCTCAAGCGCTTTCGTGTTCCTGAGGATGTCATTAGACGAAAGCGCTTGACCACACTTTGTGTTTTTTCTCTTCGTGGTTTTATTCATCATATATATATATATATATATATATATATATATATATATATATATATTCAACTGCAAAGAACAGCAGTATAAATAACGTAAAGAACGACGCTTGTATAGGAGATATTCCGCGCGGAATATCTCCTATACAAGCTCGTTCTTTACGTTATTTATACTGCGTGTTCTTTGCAGTTGAATGTATATAATGTTACGGCATGCGGGAGGTGCCCCTTGGGGCATGGTTTCTGCGAGTATGTAGAGGAATTACGGCATTGGAAGAGTGAGGCCCATGGTGTAATGGTATCGCATCTGACCGGCAATCGGAAGATCCCGGGTTCGATTCTCGGGTGGTTACCTCATTTTTCATTTGTTTCGTTCTCTCTCTCGTCTTCTGCGCGGAATATCTCCTATACAAGCGTCGTTCTTTACGATATATATATATTTATATATATATATGCAAATCCCGAGGAAAAATGAAAAATTATTTCAAGGCCTTTCGTGTATTTAACAGTACACCTCGTCAGTGTGTCGTACGTATTTAATTGTGAAATTCATCCGATATATGATATTTGATACGCATTGCTGCCATACAGATATGTAATTTTTACTTTAGAATTTATATTATTCAATTTTAGAACTTAAGCTTGCATAATATTCATTTGTATAATGTTCATTCATACAAGTTTGAAAGATCTCCAAATCCTGTTACACTTATCTACTTTTTTTCTACAAATTACAATGCAGAGTAATTTGCGTTTATTTATAAAAAAAATTAATATTTTTTGGACCGCGTTAATCCGAAACCGCGCAAATGGGGAACGCGTAAATCGGGTGGGTGGGTGGGGTGGGGGGTACTGTATACTGGAAATACAATATCTCCATTATTGGACCAGCGCCCGTAGCTCAGTAAGCAATGCCGTTTCCTTATAAGCGAAGTGTAGACACTGAGGTCGGGAGTTCGACTCCTGACATTGCTGGTAATAATAATCCAGGAGTTAGCGCGATGTGCAGCATTCTTCTGGCCTGAGCGCTGTGCCAGTTTTTGGTCCTCCTCACTTATTAGTATCTCCATTACTGTGGTCCAACCTGTGACCGGTTGGGCCAACTGTGAAACTTGCTTCCGCGTCAGATAATTTTATTCTGTCCAAAATTTTTATGACATTAATTTATTTTCTCGGGTAACCCACAGTTTATCCTCTTCTTTCACAACATTCTCAGTGTATTCATAGTATCATACAGTATTTCATCTGCCACGTATCACCTCGATGTGGCTGAAATACTGATGTAAAAAAAGAAATTCAGATTTCTTAACATCCTAAATTTTTCTTTTTTTTTACTTCCATCTCTTTGAGTCTATTTTTTTTATCAACTAATGACTACAGCCCCTTTGCTCTATTAGAAGAATTCCCTGTTTTCATTAACTGCAATTATTCTAAAAGCCTTTTTTATTTGGTTATATCCAACAAATTTTTTAAGCAAATTTTGTTTTTTTTTTCTTTTTCTTCCGAGTTAATTTTTTGCCTATTTACAGTGTTATTTTTTTTTTAGGTCTTTCTACTTCTCTTTAACAGCTTTCCAAAACTACAAAGGGTTGACAAAATTAAATAGACACCACGAATAGACACCACCTCAAGAACAAATGGCAAAGTTCATGAATGGAATGCCGGAACGTGTGTCAACTTTACATAATTTGGCTTTATTCTGAAACAACATTACATCATTTCCATCACATCATTTCCATTACATCATTTCCATCACATCATTTCCATTACATCATTTCTATTACATCATTTCCATTACATCATTATTACATCATTTCCATTAAATCATTTCCATTACATCATTTCCAGTTTCTTTGCATTAACGATTTTTTTGTTGGTTTTTGACGTTGTTTGATGCTGTAGCACATTTTCGAATAATCTTCCCCTAAACTCATTTGATCGACGAGACATAAAAATCGACAGTCTAAAAAAACTAAGAACCTAACTTAACCTAATCCATGCTAACGTAACCCAATTTAACCTAACCTACAAGAACTTGTCGATTTTATGTCATGTCGATCAGCTGTTGTCAACAGGGAAAAGCTTGCAAACACGTACGAATTTGAGGGACAAGACCAAAACATCGACACTCTAAAAAAAAATAACTTAACCTAACCTAGCGTACTCTAACCTATCTTAATCTAACGTTCTAACCTAACCTAAATTAATCTAACCTAATAATAACTTGTAGATAGAATGTCAAGTCGATCAGGTGTTGTCGTAAGGCCGAATTTGAGGTCTCATTTGGAATTAATTTAAGCAGTCTTGTCTTTATGGAATTAAAATAATGAAATAAAAGAAAAAAAGCTTTAAAGAAAACTAAACAATATTTTCATCTTGTCTTAAAAAGATGACTACTGTAAATCTTGCTGTATAATAATGGTACAGTGGCACAATATTAGACAATGTTGACATAGAGATATGAGGTGCTCCGAACCACAAGCTGCCAAGCGCCAAAATTAAAAAAAATGGAGAAAAATGCAGTTAAAGTTTGTCAACTTGAAAAATGCCATAACTTTTGAACCAATAACGATATTTGATTGATTTCGACCATACGTACAAGGTCCACAATCTGCTCCCTGAGGAAGGGTGGGGGAATATAGTGGTATAAATAACTCAATTCTGGCCCCACTGGCACTTGGCAGGTTGTGGTCCGGAGCGACTCATATCTTCAAAACCATTGAATGACAAGTGAAATAAGCTTGTTTTGATAAATGCAAAAACTTCACTTTTCTACGTGAAGGTCAAAATATGATAATAAAAACCCATTCTAATAGACAGAGTATATTTCCAAAACAGTTTCGATGCCCACTGGCATCCTCTTCGGGTGGATACAGAAAAACGAGTGGGTTTTTTTAGAGTGGGTTTTTATTATCAAAGCTTGTTTTGCATGGAACCCAAATTACATGTCAATTATCTTCTTCAAGGTTGCTTACATAAGGTGAAAATCACTTCATTGTACGATAATAATGATAATATAATAATAATAATAATAATAATAATAATAATAATAAACTTTATTGGCAGGAGATAAATCCCATAAAAAGTACAATACTGTACTCATGAAAGTAATAAAGATATATATATATATATATATATATATATATATATATATATATATATATATATATATATATATATACTGTGTATATACGGGTGTCAGGAAATGATTGCCCCCCCTGTAGAGCAAAAACTACAAGAGATAGATAAAAACCGGCGAGACCACTTGAAAGAGCGTTAAAATCGAATAAAAACCATTATATTTTATTCCTGTGATTTTAATTCTTACCATTTTTTTCCCCACAGAAACCATGGCATCATCTATTTTGAACGATTCAGAGAAAAAGAGAGTTCTTGACCGCATTCGAGCTGTCACATTTCGTGAAGCAAAGGAAGCTGGTGCAACTTTCATAACTCGACACTGGATGGCTGGAGATTAAAAAGATCAGAAGACTTTGTCAAAAGGAATGGAATAAGAATCCTGAAGATTGTGAAACAGAATTTCGAGGAGGAAGACCGAAGAAATTATCTCAAGAATCGAAAGACATTGTGCTTGCTGCATCACGGCGCCGAAAGAAGAGCTGCTCTGAGGTAGCGAAAGAGATACTTATCCGTCGTGGTAAGATAGTCAATCGGCAACTTGTGCATCAATTTCGAGTTCGCCAAGGCTTGAGTGCTTGGCATGAAATAGCTAAGCCACGGAAGAGTGATCTTAATATTGAAGATCGGCTATGGTTTTGTGATTATCTTGAGGAATGGACGGAAGACGATTTCCTTCACTTGGTTGTCAGCGATGAATTCTTCGTTATGTCTCCAGAAAACCAAATTTTCAGAATGATCGGGTTAGGCAACAACTCCTGATGAAGTCCCAGACGACCAGAAGTATCGAGAAATAGTAAAAAAATCCAGCATGTGTGGGTGTTTTCATTATGTTCTCTATTCGGAAGCTCATCTGGGTTATCAAACCAAGAGGAACCAGTTGAGATGGGCCTATTTTCGAAATGTAATTTTAGCCCAACATGTAATTCCGTTTTTGAAAGACCCGATTGTGTTTTGGATGTTGAACAGGCAACCTTTCTTCACGACAAAGCCCCTGTATGAAAGCACTGCGACTCAACAACTGCTTAAGGACAATAACATGATTTTTTCGGAAATAATGAATGGCCTGGCAATTCTCCCGATCTAATGTCTGTGAACATGTCGGATCCATCATGAAGGATCGGGTGGAGTCCTTAATGCTGGAACAACCCATTCAGAATCGGTATTCAACAGAAATTATGACAGCAAAGATCAACGAAGTCCTTGAAGAAATGAGTCATGATACCGATCTCTTTGAGACACTTCTGGGATCATACCCCCGTCGATTAATGGCCGTCAGAGCTGCAATGGGGGCAACACCGATATTAAAACAAGTGTTTTTTATTCAAAATTAAACGCTCTTTCGCGTGGTTTTGTCTGTTTTTTTTCTATTCCTTTCAGTTTCTTCTGTACAGGGGGGGGGGCAATCATTTCCTGACACCCTTTTACACACTGTTACAACTTATAACCGAATTCAGCCATAATATAATTATGAAAACCATTTATTAATATAAAAATTGAAAGATTTACTTTAAGGCCAATAAAAAAATATTAAACTTTTCTTTGCTATTTTGTGTGCATAAATAAACAACTTTACAATCACGAGTTAAAAGAGAGAGAGAGAGAGAGAGAGAGAGAGAGAGATAATGCATCTATATATACACGCGAATATATTGCATTTTAAAATTGTCAAATATAAAAACAAACAACAAAGTTTTAGCGCGACATAAATTTAGTCCTTAAGTAAACATTTACAAAAGAGTAAAAATAAAAATAAATAAAAGGAAAATGCATAAGAAACATTTGTGTGGATGTATAACTTTTATATATATATATATATATTATATATATATGCTAACAGACATAGACAGCGGAGTAAACAGTAACAGTATAGTAACATCCTTTGCAGACGATACAAAGATCAACAGAAAAACCAGCGATGTAAATGAAATGGAGGCCTTGCCGAGGGACACGAACAAAATATACAAATGGTCAGAAAATAACAACATGACATTTAGCACCGAGAAATTTCAGCTCTTGAGATATGGTAGAAAAGAGGAACTTAAACAGACTGCATATTATGCTCCAGTTAGACAGGAAATTCAGAGAAGCACGAAAGCGATCGATCTGGGGGTAATAATGACCGCTGATGCGAAATTCGAGACACAAAATCAGATAGCGATAAACAAAGCAAAGAGAGTTGCGGAACAGGTACTAAGAACGTTCAAAAGAAGGGACAAGACAGTAATGATTCCTTTGCTGAAAACACTGATTATACCAAAACTTGAATACTGCTCAGTTTTGACGTCCCCATATAAAAAGGAAGAAATTAATAAACTAGAAAAAAACGCAGAGACATTTTACAGCCAAGATTGATGGCTGCAAAGAACTCAGCTACTGGGAAAGACGACGTAAACTAAATCTGTACTCCCTGATAAGAAAAGATAGAGAGGTACACCATAATCTACATATGGAAAATGATCGAAAAACTGGTACCAAACCTCAAACTAAACCCAATTACCATCCAAACAACGCTGGAAAATAGGAAAGGCAGAGTGTGTAGTGTTCCCAAATTAAAGGCCTGACAAGGGACCTCCTCAACGCTGAAGGAAAATAGCTTGGTTGTCAGGGAGCCAAGACTTTTTAACCATGAAAATAAAAACCCACTCTAATAGCCAGAGTTTATTTCCACGACAGTTTCGACGCCCACTGGCATCCTCCTCGGGTGGATACAGAAACACGAATGAACCAAAACAAGAGGGAAAAACAGTCCAGGGACCGACCGTTAAGAAATTCGCACCTAGGCTAGATCTCATTCTCCCGACACCGGAAGGGCATTTTTTTCATTAAGTACATTCGCTCAAATTTAAAACTATCTTCCTGTTCTAAACATACAGATTCTATTATATTTTTTTTTACATAATTATTACATTTATTATTAAATTTATTACATTTAATATGCATAATTATTTATTACAGAAATTATAAATTTATTATTACATTGGTTATTACATTATTGTTTATTATACAGAACTTATACACCGAAAAACGAATAAAAAAAGCCGATTAGGAAACAATCCAGAGAAATTCGCACCTATGTTAGATACCGTTCTCCCGACACTGAAGGGCATTTTATTACAGGGTCCGCTTATAAGTACATTCCCACATATTAAAACTATCTTCTTGTTCTATACATACAGATTCTAATATTTTGACATAATTACTGCATTTAGGGTAAAGGTAATAATAATAAATGTTAAAAAATGTAAATGTAATAATAAATGCAGTAATTATGTCAAAATATTAGAATCTGTATGTATAGAACAAGAAGATAGTTTTAATTTGTGGGAATGTACTTATAAGCGGACCCTGTAATAAAATGCCCTTCCAGTGTCGGGAGAACGGTATCTAACCTAGGTGCGAATTTCTCAATGGTCGCTGGATTGTTTCCCAATCGGCTTTTTTCATTCGTTTTTCGGTTTATAAGTTCTGTATAATAAACAATAATGTATAACCAATGTAATAATAAATTTATAATTTCTGTAATAAATAATTATGCAATATTAAATGTAATAAATTTAATAATAAATGTAATAATTATGTAAAAAAAAATATATATAAATCTGTTGTTTGAACAGGAAGATAGTTTTAAATTTGCGCGAATGTACTTAAAATGAAAAAATGCCCTTCGGTGTCGGGAGAATGAGATCTAACCTAGGTGCGGATTTCTTAACGGTCGGTCCCTGGACTGTTTTTTCCCTCTTGTTTTTGGTTCATTCGTGTTTCTGTATCCCCCGAAGAGGATGCCAGTGGCTCGAAACTGTCGTGAAATAAACTCTGTCTATTAGAGTGGGTTTTTATTTTCATATTTTGACCTTCACGTAGAAAAAAGTGAATTTTTTTGCACTTTTTAACACATTTTTCAAAGGCTCTCAGAAACGTTACAGGGGTTAAAGTTGAAGTCTTTCAAGAGAAGACTAGATGCCTGGCTGAGGACGGTACGAAGATGAGCCGGGTGTACCTGTCTATGTACGGTGGAGAGCGCAGAAAACAACTCGCTCCTCCACCAGCCAACGTAGAGGCGGGCCACCAGTTTGACCTTTGTGTGAAGAGAGACCAACGCACCGAACAGCAACGAGGTTAACGAGGTATATATATATATATATATATATTCATGTATGGTATTATTATTATTATACGTATATATGGGATGAATTTCACATTAAACACGTGAAATAAATAAGGGATTCACATCCACAAAGAAAATAAAAGTGATTCCAAGGTCTTTATGTATTCTATCTACAATCCATCTTGTCGGGGAATGAAGGAAAAAAGCGAGAAGCCGAAAAAATACAGTATATATATATATATATATATATATATATACACACACACACACACACACACACACACACACAGTATATATATATATATATATATATATATATATATTATGTAAGCAAACAACCACAAGGAAAGGAAACCAAAGTCCGAGCGCTTTCATGATATATTCACATTGTGAATATATCACGAAAGCGCTCGGACTTTGTGTTTCCTTTTCCTTGTGGTTGTTTGCTTATTAATAAGGTCACGTGTTATTTTGTGATTTAGTGCATATATAATGTGTGTGTACACCCTAAGCAAAACAGTTAAGTGGGGTTTAAAAAAAAATTAACAAATAGTGATTAAAGAAAACAAGATATTTAACAAAATAAGGTCCATTTTGTTATATTATAGAGGGTGAGTCAAAAGTCTGGAAACATAGGAACTATGCTTTTCAATGTAAATATATATTTATATTTCCAGTGAAAAACATAGTTCCTATGTTTCCAGACTTTTGACTCACCCTGTACTAATTTTTATGATTATATTTATAATGATGATTATATTAATATTATGATTATATTTATATATACAGTATATGGTTAAAAAAGTATTGGAATTATATTGGAGGTTCTACACCCAGATTTATGCTATACTCAGAGAAATGGTGATGAGGGATTTTGTTCTCAGCTTTGGAATTTCTATTCAGGTTCCTCGGTTAAAATGACAAGACAGAAATTGTTGGTAATGCCCTACGTTGACCTGACCAATCAATGGGAAGAGCTTAACTGTCGAAAATACTGACCATGATTCCTCCACAACGAAAGAACTCGACACGAAACTTCATCTGAGTGCACAACAGCGGGAGAACGACACCTGATCAAGGTGATATAAAATCGACAAATTACTGTGAGTTAGGTTAGGTTTGGTTTAATTAGGGTACGCTTGTTTAGATTAGGTTAAGTCTGGTTAAGTTAATTTTGTTATACCAGATACCAGATTCGATAATACCAGATGGGTATAGGTTGGAACTGTAGTACAGTAAGAAAGGGCATAACTTTAGTAACAAAAAAAAGGTCACTACTTCGAGGTATAAGAAAGTATTACTCTCCATTTAATGTCATTCTCATTCCATTCCGTGGACCTAAAATGGGAATGTTCAAAGGAGAAATTCCAGGAATGGGCAAAGGACTTTTTGATTGGGGAAAGGGTATAAAAACGAGGGCTGTGACGCCATTGGCACCCGGAAGGGGGCATTTCTTCAAATGAGAAATCCTACAATGCAAACTGGAACGGATTGTTTTGAGAACTTTCTCCTCTGAGGTTCTCATTCGGAAAGCTCTCATTCTTTGGTCAATAATGAAAGAGGAATTCAGTAGGAGGAGACCATAAGAGAAGCGAGATTCACGTTTAAAAGAGAGTTAACAATATTTAACCATTTCAACAGTGTTTACCATAAGTAGGATAGACTGGAAAGAAAATTCCAAGGTTGTCTTTAATCATAAATGGAATTTTAAAAGAAAAATTATTGAATTTTATTACATCGATATTCACTTGAAGTTTACTATTTACGAAATCAGTGAAAAAGCGCTTGCATCACGAGGGTTAGCCAATGCCTGTTTACTGGATAATACCGGTTCCCTTTAAACGGAGTGAAGGCACTGAGGTCGGGGGTTCAAATCAGTGCCGTAGCGTGGGTTTTGGCCGCCCTGTGCGGTAGCCAAATTGGCCGCCCTGTGCGGTAGCCAAATTGGCCGCCCCCTTCCTTAAATGTAACATACCTTCCACTACAGCAAACACACGTATCTACAGATCTACAGAAGCTAAGGCTAACAAAGACCCTAAGATCCACTCTAAGGCTAGCCCGAGAGAAAGGAAAGAGTAGGGGGTTAGAAGAGAGGAGAATAAGGGGTTAAGTAAGGAGCAACACCTATCATTCGTGGGTTAACATTCATTCAGAAAAAGAGGAAAAAAGTCTCACCATCATCATCCGCCGGCCACTGCCGACAAGTCAGAAAAATAGTCGGAGAAAATAGAGAGGGGTGAAAGATGAAAAGAATAAAATAAGAACGCTTACAAACCATGCAAACACAGTCTTAACTCACTGTCATACCATGCAAACTACAAACATGCAAGTAAAGAGAGTTCAGACATGCAAAGAAAGGAGATAAGGAAAAAAAAAAAAAAAAAAAAAATAGGTACAGTTAAACAAAAAGTTGGTTAGTTTACGCTACGAGCTACATCTACGTTCGTGTTAGTCTAATTTTTTTTTTTTTTTTTTTTTATTGCTGGCATCACACGCTGGCATGTCACAAGCTGGCATTCATCGTCAACGACTCATCCTCGAGCACCACCACCAGAGCTCCTGTTGTTAACTTTCTTTTTTTTAATTTTAAACAACGTTTAATACTTTTAAAATGTCTGTCAAGACGGTTCTTAAACATATTAACGCTGGTAGAATGAACGACTGACGCGGGAAGATTATTCCATTTATCAATTACTTTAAACGTAAAGAAGTTTTTAGCGATATTAGTAATGAAACGTCTGCCACGCAACTTAAATCCGTTATTGCGAGTATTACTATTATCGAAAGTGAACAGTTTGTCAAAATTTACGTTATCGATGTTATTAACGATTTTGAAAACTTCAATAAGCTCCCCACTTAATCTTCTAGTTGCGAGTGAATACAAGTCTAACTCTTTAATTCTATCTTCATAAGGCTTATTGAGCAATGACGGAATAAGTTTCGTGGCACGACGCTGAACCCTTTCTAACCTATCAATATCCTCACGCAAGTACGGGCACCAAAACTGAACGGCATATTCTAAATGAGGCCTGACTAGGGACTTGTAAAGGGGCAATATAATATCCTTCGATTTAAATTCGAAATTACGCGCTATGAAGCCTAACATCCTATTAGCTTTTGCGCAAGACTCCAGGCACTGGTTCCTAACCTTTAAATCTTTAGTTACGCGTACGCCTAAATCTACTTCCTCGTCAACGCTCGCTAACTCCCTATCATCCATCGTGTACGCGTAATTATTGTTGCGAGAACCTATATGCAAAACTTTACATTTATCTACGTTAAATTGCATCTGCCACTTATCCGTCCACTCCATAATCCTGTCTACATCGTCTTGGATCCTATTTCTATCGTCCTCGTTAACAACCTTACCGCCTATTTTAGTATCGTCCGCGAATTTTGACACGTTACTAATCAATCCTACATCTATGTCGTTAATGTAAATTACGAATAACAATGGGCCTAACACTGAACCCTGTGGGACACCGCTACCTACCTCTAACCACCCCGATTCACTACCATTAACTACGACCCTCGTCTCCTAGCACGAAGCCATTCTTCTAACCAGTTAGCTACCTGACCGCGTATACCGTGCGCTTTAACCTTCGCAATTAGTCTCATGCGGAACTGTATCGAACGCCTTTTTAAAATCTAAATAAATAACGTCAGCTGCCCTATGCCTATCGTATTCGCGCACTATTTCGTTATAAAATTCTAACAAATTAGTTAAACAAGACCTATGGCGTCGAAACCCGTGCTGACTACTATTAATCAAACCCCTACTTTCTAAGTGATCGATAATACGATCCCTAACTACGGATTCCAAAAGTTTACCGACAATTGACGTTAAGCTAATGGGCCTATAATTGCTAGCTACCGCGCGGTCGCCTTTTTTAAAAATAGGCGTGACGTTAGCTAATTTGAAGTCTTCAGGAATAATCCCCGTTTCGAGTGACTGATTAAAAATCTTCGCTAAGGGGCCTACGATAACGTCTTTCAAATCTTTCAAATGTCTGGGATAAAAAGCGTCAGGCCTGGAGCCTTGCTAACTTTTAGCCTATCGATATAATGCGCAATCTCAGCCTCGTAAACAGTTATTTCATCTAAAATAGTCTCGCTACTAAATGGAACGATATCGTCAACGTCGGGGACATTATTTACGTCTTCTACGGTAAAAACTGTCGCAAAAAAGTTATTAAAAATACCCGCCATCGCCTGAGCGTCAGAAGCCAAAGCGCCATTTACATCCACTAGAGGGCCTATGTTATCTTTTACCGGCTTACGATTATTTACGTATTCAAAAAACTTTTTTGGATTATGTTTACTATCCGCAGCTATAACTATCTCTAAATTACGCTTAGCATTCCTAACTGATCTTTTAACCTGACGTCTAAGCTCGATATATCTATTAAAATTAGCTACCTGGCCATTGCGCTTGTTAAGTCAATACGCTCTATTACGCTCGTTTATGAACTCGCCTACTTCCTTAGTCCACCACTTCGGCCTATCACGATTTCTAACGCGCTTGGGCCTACGAGGAATAAACTCCCTTTCAATATTCCTAAAACTTTCTTTAAACGCCACCCAACGCAAATTTGTGTCATTACCCATAAATAAGTTATCCCAGTCCACTACTCTCATCCTATCAGCAAAACTATCAAATTAGCCCTACGAAAATCAGGGACTTCTATTACGTTACTATCCTGGGTGTTTTCTATCAATAACTTAAACCTAAGAATTTGATGATCGCTACATCCTAAACTCTCGCCTACTTCTAAACCTTCGACTATATTCTCGCCGTTCGTCATCACCAAATCTAAGATATTATCACCGCGCGTTGGTTCGGTAACTATCTGTCGTAAAAAGTTATCGTCCATAAACTCAACCAGTCTCAAACCCTCTTCATTACCCGTAAAATTCTCGTAATTAACATTAGGGCAGTTAAAGTCTCCGACAATTATACTATTCCGATTGTCAATAAAATTACCAAGAAGTGAGTAAAATCTAGTGTCTATATCGAGGGGTTGAACGGGAGGTCTATAAACAACAATAAAATTAAAACTAATACTACGCGCCCTAACTTCAACACAGATCGCATTAATTGCTGCCGGAAATCTAACTTAACCTCGATAGCCCTAAGG
The DNA here is from genome assembly GCA_023014485.1 of Bathynomus jamesi. Lineage (NCBI taxonomy): Eukaryota > Metazoa > Arthropoda > Malacostraca > Isopoda > Cirolanidae > Bathynomus > Bathynomus jamesi. Next base: position 640,804 of record JAJOZX010002166.1, on the reverse strand, counting down.
GAATTACGAATGTACAGCAAAACGCCGCCTCCAAATCTATGTAACCTATCATTAGTAGAGAGTTTAAAACCCGGTATATCAAGTTCCCCCAACAAGTCCCGAGTCACGGTATTTAACCAAGTTTCAGTGATAGCAACTATATCATAGTTGCCGGAATAAATTACCGCCTTAATTCATTTAATTTATTTCTAATACTACGCGCGTTGCAATAAAAGACGTTTAAGTTATTTTTTACCACGGGCCCGCGTTTGAAACTATTTATCACGTCGGGCCCGCGTTTCCCGGACCCACAACGTTTAAAGAAGGCTTCGACCTATACAGCTTTCGCACGTTTTCGTCTATTAACCTACCTAGCCTAGCATTACCTATTTCATTAAAATGCACCCCATCTTTTATAAAAAGGCTAGGATCATTGAATTCGGACCACAGCTTTACGAAGGGTACACTTTCCTCAGCACAAATCTCTTCTAATTTGTTATTAAAAAATATTGTTTTGGACGTAATTCTAAGACCCAAACCGTGCCTAGGGGTAATACCTAGAACTAAAGACCTATCTGACCTCGCCTTCAGGGACCTAATTAACCCCCTATATCTCTCCAAAAGGTCAGGCACTCTCGTATCGGGCCTATACGAGTCGTTGCCTCCTACCATCGTCACTAACATTGAGTGACGGGAAGCAACGTCAACCCTATCCACTTCGTCTCTAACTCTGTCAACCCTGGCCCCTGGGAGACAGACCCTCCTCCTATTGGTTGGATTCCGTTTAACGAACTCTTTGTCCATGTGGCGCACTAAAGAGTCCCCTATTAAAATAGTTTCCCCCTCATTCACGTCCCTTTCTAAATGGGCGAAAGGGTTCGAAACCTCGATAGGGGGGGATTCCTATCACCTAACGTACGCGGCCTAGCTCCACCCTTAACCTCTCTAAATCCCTCGCTATCTACTACTCTCGAACTAACCTTAACCTCTTCCTCAACTCTATCTAACCTTCCCGACAAGCTACCTAAACTAGAAACTAAGTTACGCACCTCACCCTTCAAATTACTAACGTCTTCAACGTTAGTATTGGTTCGGCTTCCGTCAACCGTACCCCTAACCCTGCCCTCATCAAGCGTTGCAAGTCTATCCGCTACCTCACGTACACTGCGTTTTATGTCAACTAATTCCTCCATGAACTCGCAAAAGAAACAAACTGATCTATCGGTAATCGCCATTGGACCGCCGTTATAATCCTTAAATTCCGAATACCACCGGTTAACCCTACACCTAACACACGACGCTTTCTGCGACGGCATCGCGGAGTTAAAAATTTAAACCGTCACAGGTATAAGTTAAATTAAGCCGGCACGCTATGTAAACTTCTAAATCGCTAAAAACCACTAAATCAATTACTTATCTATAACAACGTAAATTTAAACGCAAGTATATAAAATTCAAAACTATCCAAAAGTAAAATTCTCAGCAATACAGTATATAAAAGTAGATGCAAAATCAGAGAGCTCAGGAAATGCGTCCGTTCAGTACAGAGTCTGAAAATTGAAACCGTGATGATAGACAATAAAAAAAAAATTTAATAATTCAATTTAAAACAGAAAACAATATGGTATTTCGTACCATACCGTACCGTAATGCCAGCCTTGGCCAAAATTGGCCGCCCCCCAAAGTGGCCGCCCTGTGCGGTCCGCACACCCCGCACACCCCACGCTACGCCACTGGTTCAAATCCCGATAGTACTATAATAATAATATAGAAGTTAACGTAATGGGTCGTGTTTCGTTTGGACTAAACGCTGTGCCAGTTTCTAACCCTCCTTGTTGATTACGTTATCATAAGAGGTGCAGTGACCTGTTTGACGGTAGATAAGAAAGGTCTTTCCTCGCTAATCCTTACGACTCAAATTTCTCAGTGATGAATCGCTCAACCGTTCAGTCAATGATATGAGAGTGACCTTTGAATCCTTCTCTCAACCCGTTTCCCGCATTTAATCTGCATTTAACCTATTTCCAGTTTTCAACTGAGGAGGATTACAGGTTGTGCGCCGAAACATTTTGCTTATAACCATTTTATTAGTGGATTTTTATTATTTTTAACCACTATTAATACGTAACTTTATTTCAAAACTGTAATTAAGATGTACAATTCCGTAAAAAAGTTCGTCTAAAAAAGTAAAATTTCTAAAGACAAAAAATTACTACCTAGTAATATTCTTCCTTTGGACATATATATATATATATATATATATATATATAGTTACAGCTGAAATTTATTATTTTGTTTTCCAAATCTTTAAAAAAAAAAAAATTGTTTTTGGGGTATTGAAAGGCTCTTTAGAATCTATTTGCAATTTGACCTCTATAGAAAGACACTTTTTTCCTTCTGTTAAATGAGAACTGAAATATAAAAAGCCTTTTGAAACTGCTTTCTTCACCAGTTAAAGACCCATAAAGGAAATTTACAACAGTATTAACTGGTTTACATTATTTATATATATATATATATATATATATATATATATATATATATATATCTATATATATATATATATGTGTGTGTGTGTGTGTGTGTGTGTTGTGTGTGTGTGTCTATATACTGTATATATATATATATATATATATATATTGTTGTAAATTTGTAAATAAGAAGAGCAAATGAGGGCCAATTCATGTTTAATTATTTAGAAATAATCGAGTGCCACAAACTGGCACTTTGTTCAGGCCAGACTAATGCTGCCTATTGTTCTAGCTTCTGAACAATTATTAACTAGCACCATCAGGAAATCGGACCTCAGTGCCTTCACTTCGCTTAAAGAGAAATAGTGTTACCATATGGAGTTACGGGCGTTAATATGTGTGGAATGATGATATATATATATATATATATATATATATATATATATATATATATATTATATTATATGCATACAGGGTGAGTCAGAAGTCCTGCCTCAAAATAGATAACTATACAATAAATACTTTTGAGGCAGAATTTTTGACGCACCCTGTATATTTTCTCATTCGAGCATACTAGGATATCAATCAATAATCTTAACACACTTCAAAAAAAAGAATGATGAAAATCAGGAAACATCGGAAACATCTCATAAATTCGAAGAAAATTACGCATCAGAATGATACTGCTTCAACATCGATTAAATTTTGATTTATGATGAAATTTTTGTAATCATTTTGTTATTCGTGATTCGATCTCGAATCATCAGAATCCATAATCATCAGCCTGTACTATCCATCAACAATGTCAACCCTTTATCGAGAATAGATCTATCAACTATGCTACCTGAGCATATAGATATATACACACACACACACGTATATATATATATATATATATATATATATATATATATATATATATATATATATATATATATATATATAAAATATAAGAACCAACCAAAAAGAGCAAGCTTTAACTTACACTCTGTGCACTATTTCTGCATGGTTCGTTTTGTCCTGTTGTCGTTTCGTGGTACTACCCGGAGTAAGTCCTTGTTATAGTCTACGTAAAAGCAATTTCAACGTTAAGAACCAAATAATTGACTTGCAGCTGCTTCAGTTGAGATATGCATGTTGACCCCTTTCTCAAAATCCCCCCTTTTCCCCCCACACCCCTATGCATTGTGAGAGGATGAAAATGCTTTGATTTCTTCAGAGCAATTACAGTTATTCATCCCAGACTAATAACGCAAGTTTGACGGTCTTTTGATCTAAACCAGTTACCAGAAAACTCTACTGCAGGTGTACAACGCTTTACATTTAAAGTTTTGATTAACTGAGCAAAGATCTCATAAATGATAGAGAACCTTACCAAATAACGCCTTCAGATATATCTCTGAAGGAGCAGTGTAAGGATTTATGGGTGTATATTTCTGTTAAAACTTTAAAAAAAAAATTGTAAACCGACATTCAAAATTTTCCTTTATTCCACTTTTTATTGGCTTTCCTCCAACGTGGCGTCACCGCTTCATTGAAAATTACCTTAAATTTTTTAAGAAAAATATGAGTGGTTTCAGTAATAATTTTAGCCCAAATAAGGTCGTTTTAATCCCAAATATATATATATATATATATATATAACGTAAAGAACGACGCTTTGTATAGGAGAATTATCCTCGCAAGATGAGAGCGAAAGAACGAAACAAATGAAAAAATGAGGTACCCACCCCCCGGGAATCGAACCCGGGATCTTCCGATTGCCGGTCAGATATGATAACCACTACACCACAGGCCTCACCCAAACAAATGTCGTAATTCATCTACATACGCGCAGAAACCAATGCCCCAAAGGGGCACCTCCCGCATGCCATAACATTATATACATTATAACTGCAAACACGCAGTATAATTAACGTAAAGAACGACGCTTTGTATAGGAGAATTATCCGCGCAAGATGAGAGCGAAAGAAAGAAACAAATGAAAAAATGAGGTACCCACCGGGGAATCGAACCCGGGATCTTCCGATTGCCGGGTACCTCATTTTTTCATTTGTTTCGTTCTTTCGCTCTCATCTTGCGCGGATAATTCTCCTATACAAAGCGTCGTTCTTTACGTTAATTATACTGCGTGTTTGCAGTTATAATGTATATTATATATAAAAAGGGTGTCAGGAAATGACTGCCCCCCCCCCCCCCCCCCTGTACAGAAGGAACTGAAAGGAATAGAAAAAAACAGACAAAACCACGCGAAAGAGCGTTTAATTTTGAATAAAAAACACTTGTTTTAATATCGGGTGTTGCCCCCATTTGCAGCTCTGACGGCCATTAATCGACGGGGGTATGATCCCAGAAGTGTCTCAAAGAGATCGGTATCATGACTCATTTCTTCAAGGACTTCGTTGATCTTTGCAGTCATAATTTCTGTTGAATACCGATTCTGAATGGGTTGTTCCAGCATTAAGGACTCCACCCGATCCTTCATGATGGATCCGACATGTTCACAGACATTAAGATTGGGAGAATTGCCAGGCCATTCATTATTTCCGAAAAAATCAATGTTATTGTCCTTAAGCAGTTGTTGAGTCGCAAGTGCTTTCATACAGGGGGCTTTGTCGTGAAGAAAGGTTGCCTGTTCAACATCCAAAACACACTCGGGGTCTTTCAAAAACGGAATTACATGTTGGGCTAAAATTACATTTCGAAAATAAGGCCCATCCCAACTGGTTCCTCTTGGTTTGATAACCCAGATGAGCTTCCGAATAGAGAACATAATGAAAACACCCACACATGCTGGATTTTTTACTATTTCTCGATACTTCTGGTCGTCTGGGACTTCATCAGGAGTTGTTGCCCAAACCCGATCATTCTGAAAATTTGGTTTTCTGGAGACATAAACGAAGAATTCATCGCTGACAACCAAGTGAAGGAAATCGTCTTCCGTCCATTCCTCAAGATAATCACAAAACCATAGCCGATCTTCAATATTAAGATCACTCTTCCGTGGCTTAGCTATTTCATGCCAAACACTCAAGCCTTGGTGAACTCGAAATTGATGCACAAGTTGCCGATTGACTATCTTACCACGACGGATAAGTATCTCTTTCGCTACCTCAGAACAGCTCTTCTTTCGGCGCCGTGATGCAGCAAGCACAATGTCTTTCGATTCTTGAGATAATTTCTCCGGTCTTCCTCCTCGAAATTCTGTTTCACAATCTTCAGGATTCTTATTCCAATTCCTTTTGACAAAGTCTTCTGATCTTTTTAATCTCTCAGCCACCCAGTGTCGAGTTATGAAAGTTGCACCAGCTTCCTTTGCTTCACGAAATGTGACAGCTCGAATGCGGTCAAGAACTCGCTTTTTCTCTGAATCGTTCAAAATAGATGATGCCATGGTTTCTGTGGGGAAAAAATGGTAAGAATTAAAATCACAGGAATAGAATATAATGGTTTTTATTCAGATTTTAACGCTCTTTCAAGTGGTCTCGCCGGTTTTTATCTATCTCTTCTAGTGTTTGCTCTACAGGGGGGGGCAATCATTTCCTGACACCCCGTATATATATATATATATATATATACTGTATGTGCAAAGGAAGAATACTACTAGTCAGTAATTTTTTTATTCCAAATGAAGTCCCAAATAAAGTTATTAAAAAATCTACAAAACTGGCGTCGTATAAAAGCATGGAAGTATTATACATCATAAAATTACTAAAACTTATGATAGTGTTTTCCTAACCGGGGTGCCCGCAGTTGGCTGCAGGTGCCCGAGGGTGTCTCCTAGTGGGGCAGCAAAACGTCATTTAAATAACAAAACTTAATTAATTAAAAATTCAACTTACTGAAAATATGAAATTTTTAAATAAAATAAAACATTTGCGCGTTTTACTCCCCCTTACGGAAATTGTAGGGGCTCAGTTTGAAGTTACGTGTATTTGGGGTCAAGGGAGGGATCTGGAAACTGGATGTTAAACAGTGGAAGACGAAAACCCTCCGGGGTGCCACGAAAGAAGAGCAGATGTCAATGGGGTGCCTTGAGACAGAAAAAGTTGAGAACCACTGAGTTTTTGTTTTGTTTTTTATGCAGGAAGGAGGGGCCAAGGGCGAATGCTCGCAAAAGTGCCCCTCTTCCCACAGAAGAAGAAGAAAGCCAAAATCAAGGTCCAGTGTTTTCGAGATGTCTAGACACTCTGCGTTTGAAAAATTGGAGGTCATAGACAGGGGAAAAGATGGATTGAGGAAGAGTGTTCCAGAGTTGACCGGTTGGGAAGATGAACACTGACCCATGTGGGTGTTTTTACGCAAAATAGGACCTACTTTTTACGTTAACATTTTAGGGCCGGAATTTTTTGTAGGTTTAAATTTTAAATACGTATATTTGAAACGTTACCAATTTGTAACAGTCGTCCTTAAAGGGTTAAAGTAAATTATTGTTTAAATATGATATATTCTTTAATCAGAAAATATTTTAAATAATACTTAAGTTAAGTGAACATAAGAACATTTTTATATTTTACATTTTTAAATTTATTCATCCATTTTTTTTTTTTTAGGTGAGAATGTTGGAAATATGTTGAAAGTAATGTTGGAAGTATTTTAATGTTAGAAGTATTTTAATTACATTTGTTGGAAATATTTTAATTACATTTTTATACTATTCAAATACAGTTAGTGCTCGGTAAAGGGCGTTAAATGTAATAGCCGTTCAGGGGAGTATAAAACTTTTAATATACAATACCTCGTAGCAGTTCCACGCGTTGGTCTCTCTTCACACGAAGGTCAGTGGTCAAAGGTCAATGGAATGGAATTGTAATGAACGTTATTACGTAATTCCGTTGGGAAAAAAGTTCGGAGAAAGAAAATTTTAAAAATTCTAAAAATAATTTAGAATTATTTGGGAAATAGTTTTTTATGTAACGCTTTCACTATTTTTATGGTTTGGTACTGAATCTGATACTCCTCCAAGAGCAGCGGTTCTCAAACTTTTTCTTCTTCTGTACCCCTTGAATTCTTTCACGGGATTTTCTGGATTTTCGAGAGAGATAGACGATTTTTACTTTCTTTTCAGGATCCCTTTGCGTATTGCGTACCCCCTAAGATTCCCTCGCGTACCCCTGTGGGTACGCCGTACCCCAGTTTGAGAACCACTGTCTTAGAGAGCATTGGTTCTCAACCGGTGGGTAAATTACCCAACTGGGCTAATGGGGCTGAGTTAGAATTGGTTTTGGGTAACCATACAAAACAGGTTGAGAACCACCACTGTCCTAGAGGAACCTCCCCACGAAATAAACAAGCAGACAAATCCATAAACAAACGTTCATATAATATTCGATAATGCATATTGTACATTATACTCGTATTAACCGTAACTTTATAGTATATATGCTATATTCTATAAGCTCTATGTTATATCGCTTTATCCCCAAGTACCTTCTTTATGCTGGGAAAACTAGTGCCTCCTCTCTTTTCCACCTCAGTAACAACTCCATCTCCGATTTTTAAGCTTAATTAGTACGATTGCAATTTAGGTTTCAGTGTTAAGAGTTTCATTGAAATCATCATTAATTTATTAAAAAAGTACTGTTTATATCGTATTAAGTACTTTTGTATTACATTATGAATTTGGTAAAAATAATTATCAAAGAATTGCGCGAAACCCTTTTAGAAATAACAATGAACTTTAACTTCATACCCTTATACCCAGAAGAATGTAATGTTTTAAATGAATAGTTATTTTAAAAAAATACGACATATTCTGCAGTGTGGATAGACTTTTTTTTTAAAATTTATGCTCTCTATACTGCCTCCCCCTCCCCCCCTCTCCCCGACTGAAGAAGAGGTAGATATAATTATAGAATTTCTTGGGGGACAATGATAATTTCTATGAGCTTCTTGGAATTATATCAGTATTGCATCAAATTTTATTTGGTATGATACTCGTTCATCATAAAATATTGCAAAGAATTCTTTAGTTACGATATTGCAAGAATAAGGAATTGAAGGCCAGGAATAAATCATGCTTATATAATTTATAATTTTATTATTATTGCAAATTAATAATAAAACAAACTTGCAATCATATATTTATTTATTGTAAAGGTTAAAGCATATTTATTATAGTTATGTCAGAGGTGTATAACTTCAGTTTCCACGGATACTTTTCTGTTTTTAATACTTTTCCATCGTCAGTAGAAAGCAAAGAACTTCGTTTTTAGCTTATTTGCAGAAGCGTTGTTGACAAATTTCAGTGAAGCTGTATTTCTCCCTCATTATAATGTAAAATATAATGATGCTAATAGATAATATGATCAATATTGTGTTGTTAAGAATATTTGTATAATTTACCATATAAACAATTTAAAAAATAAATGCAATCCTTTCTCCGTAGAATTTTCAACAGTAGAATTCAGAATGAGGAACTGAAAGGCAGAAAGAAAACATGGCTATATAGTTTATAATTTTTCCTCATTATTATAATTATTATTATTATTATATTATTATTATCATTATTAATAATAAAAAGGAACTTGCAAGCATATATTATTTATTGTAAAGGGTAAAGCATATTTATTGTAGTTATATCAGAGGCATTTCCGAGATTAACTACTTAACTACTCGCTCAATATAGTATATATTACTAATAATATATAATACATTTGCAAAAATTGGTCGTTGCGAATGTACAGGCAGTTGTTACATAAATTTCTTATGTTCTTGTGGTTCGGAACCCACGTAAAATTGTAGGTCCCCTCCGCCACCACGGAGGACATACACAATACACAATTACGAACACAGTTAGGTAGACCAGCCATGAGTGGATCCTAGGGTCTTTGTTGGTCTGAAACATTATAACATTATAACATTATAACATATTAATAACGCGTAATATACAATATATTACAGTATATACATACTTTTAACTTACATAACAATAACATTAGTTGTATACAAACTATTAGTAATACAAAGAAAAATTACGCCACACACATTTTCGAGGCTCAAAGCCATTCATTTTGTTCGTTCTTTGTCATTTCTGTTCCATTGAACAATGACTGATGACTCGCATTTCCCTCTCAAGATTCTGAGAACTCCGCTTTTCTCTCTAAAACGAAAATAATTTAAAGAATAATGAAGAATAGCGCGAGACGCTTTGAAGAGATAGTTTAGAGATGTTTGGAAATAATTTGTTAAATAAATATTTTTGAGGAACACCATTTTGCTTAGGGTTGACCTCGTACATATAAAATAGACACTCTAAAACTATTGACTTATTTTAAGTCAAATTGGTGTCGAAGAAGCTCCGACCCATTAAGTAGTTAAAACTACTTAATGAAGTAGTTAAAACTACTAAATCAGTTGGGTAATTCTGTCAATAAAGAGGGTGAAAAATTATTTTCAAAACTACGAAAGAAATGTAATGATCGTAACTACTTAATAGGTCGGACCTTATTTGACACTGCTTTGGGCCAAAAATAACTAAACAGTTCTTAAACCACAGAAACTGGGGAAATTCCCAGTTTCCTAATATGGGCACCAGAAAATAAAAATAATCTATAGCTCTCTCTCTCTCTCTCTCTCTCTCTCTCTCTCTCTCTCTCTCTCTCTCTCTCTCTCGTTGATAAATAAGACTCAGTTAATCCAATTATCCAAACTATTCACCACTCCTGTCGTATAGTATGGAAATATTTGTCTGTAGTTCCATTTAACAACGATATTGTTATTTCATTACTTGCGTTTTTAGATTTAGTTTATTTTTGTAATTTAGTATTTTGCTATTACTCTGTGAAGTATGCGTTATTTTTCTCCCAATAAAATATTTCATTTTCATTTACATTTCATTTTCATTTTCATTTCGTTTTCATTTTCATTTTTATTTTCATTTCATTTTCATTTTCATTTTCATTTAATTTTCATTTTCATTTAATTTTCATTTCATTTTAATTTTCATTTTTCATTTCATTTTCATTTTCATTTTCATTTAATTTTCATTTTCATTTTCATTTAATTTTCATTTCATTTTAATTTTCATTTTTCATTTCATTTTCATTTTCATTTAATTTTCATTTTCACTTTCATTTAATTTTCATTTCATTTTAATTTTCATTTTTCATTTCATTTCATTTTCATTTTCATTTTTATTTTCATTTCATTTTCATTTTCATTTTCATTTTCATTTTCATTTATTTTAATTTTCATTTTCATTTATTTTAATTTTATTTTCATTTCATTTCATTTATTTTCATTTTTAATTTTATTTTCATTTTCATTTAATTTTCATTTCATTTTAATTTTCATTTTTCATTTCATTTCATTTTCATTTTCATTTCATTTTCTTTTTTATTTCATTTTAATTTTCATTTCATTTCATTTTCATTTCATTTTCATTTCATTTTCATTTCTATTTTCATTTTGAAGTTCACGTGCAGAAAAACAAATTACATTATTTCAATTTTTTTGAATCAATGTGAGTTCATTACATAAATTGGTACATAGAGGGTGTTTCAGGTCGACCCTAGAAATATGGAGAATACCAAATACCAAATACCAAATACAAACTACAAATTCCGCCAATTTCCATATCTCTAGAGCCGACCTGAAACACCCTGTACATTTATACATATACATTTGTATATATTGCGTAGTTTCTAGAAAAAAGTTCGCCTAGAAACCCAAAATATCTACAAAGCATAAAAATTACTAATCACTAATGACTAGTTTTATTTTTGAAACTTTATTATTATAACTAAAAAGAAAAAGAAAAATATCCAAAAGAAACATTACCAATTACTAATTTTTTTATACTTTTTAGAAATATTATGTTTCTAGTCGAACTTTTTTCGGAAACTGAAATATTTTAACGTCCGTACATACTGTACTAATATAGTACATATTGTACATACTGTAGCATCTTTCTTTGTTTAGAAGTAATTATAACCAAAAAGATTGACGGTTTGGAATTTTCTCTGAACCTTTTTTCTAAAATAATGAAAACTTGAAAAATTGGTAACATGACATTTGAATAAAGGAAAAAGAAAAAAACAGAATGAGATAAAGAAAGAAATAATAAAAAAACAAGAAACAAGAATGAGGAAAAGAAGGAAATAATATAAAAGAAAAACAAGAATAAGAGAAAGAAAGAAATAATAAAAAAGAAGAAACAAGAATGAGGGAAAGAAAGAAATAGTATGAAAGAAAAACAAGAATGAGAAAAAGAAAGAAATAATAAAAAATAAAAAAACAAGAATGAGAGAAAGAAAGAAATAATAATAAAAGAAAAACAAGAATGAGATAAAGAAAGAAATAATAAAAAAAGAAGAAACAAAAATGAGGAAAAGGAAGAAATAATATAAAAGAAAAACAAGAATGAGAGAAAGAAAGAAGAAATACAAAAAGAACGAAAGAAAGAAAGAAATAATAAAAAAGAAAAACTGAACAAGGAATTAGTAAAATAAAGGAAGAAACAAATAAATAATAAGCGATAGGAAGAAAGGGAAGAAAGAACGAGTAAAAGAAAGACCGAAAGACAGAACGAATAAAGAAAGAAAGCAAAAAAGAAAAAAAGACAGCAGGAAAGAAAGAACGAAGTATGAAAGAACAAGTAAAAAGAAAAGAACGAAAGCAAGAAAGTAATAAGGAAAGAAAGAACGAGTAAAAGAAAGAAAAAGAAAATAAATGAAAGAAAGAAGAAAAGAACGAGTGAAAGAAAGAAAACGAAAGAACGAAGAAAAGACAGTAAGAACGAATGAGCAAAAGAAAGAAAGAAAGAAAGAACGAATAGAAAAAAGAACGAGCGAAAGAGAAAAAAGAAAGCAAAAAAGAGAGAACGAATAGAAAAAAGAACGAAACAAAAACATTAAAAAAGAACGCGGTAAAGAAAGAAAAAACACGTAAAATAAAGAGGAAAAAAAAAGAACAAAAGATGTCTGGTTGCCTAAAGAAACGTATGGAACAAAGTTGGTAATTGGTGTTAAGTAAAAATAATTAAAGAAATTAGATTTTTTAATTAATGTTTTTGTTTTTTACTTTATGTTCACACTTAATTTATTAAAAACTTAAAAAAAGAAAAATTCTCAGTGAAAGTTGGAGTTCATATCTTTCTTTTTTTCTTTCCCTGAAGAGTCATTACTCCGAATTTATTTCTTTCGCATCTGCGCAGGGGTTAAATCTCGTAATAAACGACTTTCGCTTTATGATTGTGACTCGAGAATCATGATTTATTGAATGGAATTCATTTCTTTTACTTCATTTTACACTAATTTTAAAGCATCATAAGGTAAAAAAAAGTTAAAAATAATGTGGGCGGGGGGAGTGTAGCTGTTAGAAATGATATAAGCAAAATAAAGTGAGGCCAATATTTCATCATATGTGTGTGTGATAACGGCTGCTCCAGGAGTTATATGAGGAAAATGAAATGCGTAGGGGAAACTGTGGTGAGGTCGATGTTTATGATTTTTTAATGTTGGATTTTTTTTTTGGAATTTTTCTAGTTAGTCTGTTCTGTTTGGTTAAGTAAGGTCTGGTTATGTAAGGTTAGGTTAGGTTAGGTTTCCTCCTCTTTCTTTACCAAAAATAAAAATTTGTTTAATCTAAATAAAGATTTTGTTTAGATTTTGGCATTTACAAAATTTAAAATTATACAGGTCCAATTTTGTTAAAACTGGACTAAGGAAATGAAGTTACTTTAAAATAAATTTTGTTTAGCTTAAACAAATATAAAATTATATTTACTTGGACTTAATCATTTTCAAATTTCCCACATGAAGTCATGCTCAGGCCCAATTCCAAATAAATAAAATTTAAAAATTTGTTTAATCTAAACCAAATTTCTTTTTAAGTAACAAAATTTATTTGGCT
>JAJOZX010002166.1:580000-622500 GCA_023014485.1 Bathynomus jamesi | reverse complement strand
TATTTATAGTTATTTGACCTTCATAACGTCAAAGGCCACGTGATGGAGAGGAGTTATGGCTTTACGTGGCATCCTAACCAACTACGGGTCGCTACATCATCTGAACGCGGAGGATCGTCCATCCAACTACTGAATATACCTAACGTCGCTTAACCTCGATGATCTAACGGGTAGCGGTGTTTTGACGTGGCCACGTTGTTGCCCTCATGGGATTTAACCTCACTAATAAGACCACGATGTGACAGGATAAAAATACGTATAATTTTGGAAAAAAGTTTGCCTACAAACGTAAAATTAAAAACAAAAAATCCCAAAGAAATTACTAATTGGTCGTATACTGTTTTTCTTTGAATATTTTATTCTTTTTATGACAATAATAAAATAAAAAAAAAACAAAATTCAAGTGATTTTTTCTTGTGTTTATGTTGTCATTTTACCTTTGTCGGCGAACTTTTTTCCAAACTGTAAATAAGCTCATTTACAAAACAACAACAAATAAATTCATTTTAAGCACAACAACCGTACTTAAATAAATTGGAAAGTGGTAATACAATAAAGCGGGAATCTAAAAGCTTTTTCAACATTTCGACAATAATTAACTTATAATAAAGATTATCATTACCATTATCATTATTATTATTATCATTATTATTATTATTATATTATCATTATTATTATCATTATTATCATTATTATTATTTATTATCATTATTATTATTATTATTTGTGATAATTCTCTCATTTATAATGCATAAAATGTCAAGCTTAATTCCTCATTTTTGAAAAATGTATTATTTTTATTACTGTCATTATTATTATTAGCATTATTATAATTATTATTATTATTATTATTATTTCTCTGAATATATTTTGAAAATAGGTAAAAATATTTTAATATTTAATTTGTGAAAGTGATGCATATTTTATTCTATTAATATAAAGCAGAAATATATAAATTATTTCAACTTATTTATTTATCTGTATGCAGATATAGAAGGTACAAAGTATACAAACGTGTATATATATATATACATATATACTATCATCATTATTATTACTATGTATATAACCGGGTTGCCCAGAAAAAAGTAATCCATTGGTTTTAAGATTTTATTTCATTTTTATTTTTGAAAAATGTCCAACAAAGATAAATAGAGTATATTAAAAACAGATATTATAAAGACATACAGAAATGATACGTATAAAAGCAAATTGTTTATTTAAATAGTTATAAAAGCAAGCAAATCTTGACAATCTATAATAATAATAAAAGGACGTGTGTGTGTGTGTGTGTGTGTGTGTGTGTGGTGTGTGTGTGTGTGTGTGTGTTCCAGCCATAACTCCAAAATGGAAGCAATTACAAACATGAAACTTCAAACACATATTGATTAGGTCCCCAGATTGTGCACCTGGGTGTTAATAAATTAAATAATTAAAATTACTGGGCTCGAAGGCCCCAGCACCGCGATAAAACTACAGAAAGAAACGCAGCCGTGAAAATTTTCAGCTTCACGTTGTGTCAAGATTTCTGAATCTTTAAGATTTTTATGACTATAGTTTTACTGACCAAATAATTGAACCCCCAGTTACTGTCGGTTCAATTATTTGGTCAATAAAACTATAGACAAGAACACATTCATGAAAATCTTGAGCTTCACATTGCCGCCCGTAATAATAAGCTATAATAATAAAAGGACGCAGTTACAAACATTGGTAAAATTATTGAATACCCGGTTAGGTCAACTGTACACCCTTGACGATTGGTTAGGTTAGATTAGGTTAGGTTAGGTCCCGAGGTTGTGCACATGGGTGTTAATAAATTATTAATTTTTTAAAAATTAAATGACGTCATTAAGATCATTACGTCATTACGTATATATATATATATATATATATATATATACTCAGTATATATAGAAACCTATGGTAAAATTATTGAATACCCGGTTAGGTTCATTGAATGCCAGGTTAGGTCATCTGTACGCCCTTGACGATTGGTTAGGTTAAGTAGTGATATTTTCGTTAGCTTTAACGAAAATATCACGACTTAACCTAACCGATCATCATGGGCGTACAGTTAACCTAACCTGGCATTCAATTAACCTACCCGGGCATTCAATTAATCTAATCTAGCATTCAGTTGACCTAACCGGGCATTTAATTAACCTAATCGGGCATTCAGTTGACCTAACCGGACATTCAGTTTACCTAACTGGGCATATATATATATATATAATATATATATAACGTTAAACATCCACCCCGGCAACGCCGGGTTGCTCCGCTAGTAGTAAATATAATAGTTGATAAAAGCAATAGCTTACTTTTTTTTGGGCAACCCGGTTTATGCAGTGTATATTTAATTATTTATATGCATATATAATATATATATATATATATATATTATATATATATATATATATATATATATATATATAATATAAGGTACATAGTATACAAACGTGTATATATATATATATATATATATACTTATCACAGACCCCCAGGAAAAGTAAACTGATCCTCCCTGCTATACAGGGTGTCCACAATGTCTTGTCATCCCAGTAAAATAGTAACTGATTTTCGTTTTTTTTCAGACCCATTTGAAGTGTGTGACAGCAGCAACTATACGATTGAACAACGCATATTGGCTAGTACCTTGGTCCATGAGCGACCACGTAATGGCGAAGCCATTGAAAATATTCGTGCAGACTTCCAGGACCGATTCAACCGTATAATTGCTGCTATCACACATTTCAAATGGGTCGGAGAGAAAAACGAAAATCAGTTAGTATTTTACTGGGGGTGACAAGACATTGTGGACACCCTGTAGTCAGGTCGCCATATATATATATGTATATATATATATATATATATATATATATATATATATATATACATATCATCTTCAGTATTGAATATTTTTTCTTTAAATCTATTTGTTATGACCTACACCTTTTCTTAGTTATCAATTAAGCAAAATTTTTATCGACATCAATCCTGTCCAATTCCTTCAGTATTTGAAGAACTTTACTCGTATCTTTTGATTCTCCAATCTATAATGAGAAGTTTTAAGCATTTTTCTTAGCACGTTTTGTTTCTAAATCCTGCTCTTAACTTTCTCACAGGTTTATCAACTTCCTTGAACTTATTATTACCTTTCGAGATCAAGAGATCAGTACTGTATTGCGTCCTCTCAGAGGACTTAATATCTATACCTAGCAAGAGATTGCACGTTAGTGAAGGTCATAAACATTTACAAAATGGCAATAAAATGATTATATGACCTTTACTAAATGCCCCAGTTCTTGTTGGGGTAACTTTCGGGTTCCATTGGAGCCACGTCGTAGTACTGCTTCCCGTTTGATTAGCGAAATTAAAGGACGTAGGATCTCTTCACTAGTTGGATGAGTGACAAAATTTTGCGTATAGATGATGTAGTGACCCGTAGATAATACTGATCCTACATATATCATGTGATCGTATGTTATGTCAGCACACGAAGAGTTCAACGTAAACTCAAGTGTGATAATGATCAAATATAACTTCTTTCCTGTACACATTTATTCATTTTCAATACAAAGCACTTGACAAGTGTTTAAATCGCACTTCATATTTTTTCCTAATCTCGGCCTTCCTTAACCTGTTAAACGTCACTTTTTCACTTTTATACACACCCACAGACGATATAACTCGTTAGTAACGCTTAAGAGGTTAATCCCCCCTTTTGTCACCCTTTTCCTAATCCCACTTCCTTCCTAGTCCCCCTCGCTTTATAAATTGACTATTTCCTTCTATCCCTTTTTAATCGTATTGCATGAATACCTTAAAATAGGGGAAAGGCTCGCGTTTCTAATAAATCCTTTGTTATGGATTAGTTCTTTGAATCTAATCGCAAAAATTATATAAGAAATCCCACAGTTAATTCGCACTTGAAATGTTTCAATAATCGATCAAAACACTTCTCAGAACAAATAAGAGAACATCATCTCTCTCTCTCTCTCTCTCTCTCTCTCTCTCTCTCTCTCTCTATATATATATATATATATATATATATATATATATATATATATATATATATTTAGCGAGGAATAGGAGGACGAAAAGATGGTACATGTTTATTTACAGACGTTTCGGAAAATTCAATTTCCATCATCAGTGCTAAAAAATTTAAAATCAAATAAAAATAAATAAATACAATGAACAAAAACACAGTATATTAACATGAACGTACGATGATTAACGATAATTAGCGAGAATTAATAGAGCAAATACAGTATACAGGCACAGGGTGTCCGAGAATTATCTGTACAATGTTTGGCTGTTATTAAAAGTCAACCATGAAGTGTAGAAATTCCAGTTTGTCCCATTTTACAGAGAATCTCATTAAGTTTTTTCTGATACCACGTTTTGACAAGTTTTTTAGAAATGTACGCGGGTGACAGACATTGATGATTTAAAAGCAAGAATCACAGCTGCTATTGAGCGAATTGATGTGGATATGCTGCAGCGTACATGGCAACATTTGGAGTATCGATTGGATGTTTTGCGAATCACTATTGGTGCACATATCGAATGTTTGTAACAACGTTACTTTAATAAAAGAAACTTTTGAAAATACAGATTCTAAATAATCTTGTTTAAGAATTTTACGTGTGTTATCAAGAATTTTATTAAAAGATGAAATTGTACAGATAATGTTCGGACGCACTGGAATTTCTAAAAAACTTGTCACAACTTGATATCAGAAAAAACTTACTGAGATTGAGATTCTCTGTAAAATGGGACAACACTGGAATTTCTACACTTCATGGTTGACTTTTAATAACAGCCAAAAATTGTACAGATAATTCTCGGACACCCTGTACATTAAATTAAAATTAAGGATGAAATAATACAAAGTATAGAAGTGTGGACACTAAGTAAAATATAAAACGGTTAAAAAGTGAATCAAAATTTAGGAGGGTCTTACCAAATTGTTAACGTAGTGAGGGACTAATTGTACAGAAGATTGGGAATGGTTGTTGGAAAAATCCATGTTGGAAGAGATGGAGCCAAACGGAGTGATGGTGGATTTATTTTCAGTATGAGAGTTTATTTGGCGATGTTTAGGTTGAAAGCGGAACTGTAGTTGTTGAGGGTTGGTTGGATACTGAGTATATAAAGGGACTCAAGAATACGGAGGTCGATTAATTGGTTGGCTGAATTAACAATTTTGATATTAGAGGAAAGTAGCGGGTGGTTGTGAAGGTGGCAATGATCTCTTATTGCTGATTTGGAGGGTTTGTTCAAGGGCTGCGAAGTTCTAGAGGAAATACCACGATGCTCGTGCACTCTTGTTTGGTATTGGCGGAAACGTCTGTAAATAAACATGTACCATCTTTTCGTCCTCCTATTCTTCGCTAAGCCACGCTTCCCTAAGAACAAACCATTCAACCAAGTTATATATATATATATATATTATCTATATATATATATAATATATATATATATATATATATATATATATATATATATATATATATATATATATATATCTATATATATTATATATATATATATATATATATATATATATATATATATATATATATATATATATATATATATATAGATATATATATATATATAGATATATCTATATATATATATCTATATATATATATATCTATATATAATATCTATATATATATTATCTATATATATATCTCTATATATCTATATATATATATATATATAATATATATATATATAATATATTATATATATATCTATCTATCTATCTATCTATCTATCTAATATATATATATATATATATTAATATATATATATATATATATAATATATATATATATATATATATATTATATATCTATATATATATATATATATATAATATAATATATATATATTATTATATATCTATCTATCTATCTATCTATATATATATATATATATCTCTATCTATCTATCTATCTATCTATCTATATATATATATATAGATAGATAGATAGATAGATAGATAGATAGATAGATAGATATATATTATGTGTGTGTGTGTGTGTGTATGTATGTATGTATGTAGATATATATATATACACTTTACTTTCTGTCGCTTTATCAGTATCAATTTTCATTCTCAAAGGACTTCCAAAGCTTTAAAGCTTTAGTGAAATTAAAATCCGAGATGCGTGTGTAATATATATATATATATATATATATATATTATATATATATATATATATATATATTATATATATATATATATTACATATATTTAAGTTGATTAAAATAGTATAATGCTGTGTTAACTTTTACAAATACTTATACTTTTATATGTTGGAGTTACTCCACTTAGGTTTTTTTTGCTATTTTTAATTTCAACTTAATTACATTGTACTGTACATTGTAATTCTTTAGTTAAGCTTTAATTAAATTAAAAATTAATAAAAAATTAATGTTTTAACCCACTTTAACGAAACTTGGCACGATTATTGTGGAAGGCTAGGAGTTTCTTTAGCAGCTACATACCATGCCCAAAGCGCCCTGCCCTTCGCGAAATTACCTGACGAATCCGGGTATTGTAATTTTTTATTAGGGTCCCCAACGTTTCTATGGAAAATGAATGAGTTTCACGTTCAGTCTCCTTGTTTAGAATTTCTAGTGCGATATCTTGCATGACCTCTTCTGTCACCTGACGTCAGTTCCTGTGATTTCTTCTGATCGGGGTATCTAAGGGCAGGGGTATCTAAGGGCAGGGTCTTCAAAGAAATTTTTAGGACACTGTAAGCTCAAGAAAAGCGCTTGAACCCTTGAGACGTGATAAAGAAATTAGTGTCCGTAATTGTCATGTAATTTTGCAAAAGGAAGAATATTATAAGCATGTTGTGTATCTTTAGAAAACACAACTTTCCACAACAATCGTGACAAGTTATTAATTTTTTAATTACGTTTTTTAATTACGTTTTTAAATTAATTAAATTAAGATTTTTAATTTTTTAATTAAAGAATCGCATTATAATAAAAAAATCAGTGAAGAGGGCAAAAAAATCGGCACAGCGCTCAATCCCAACTAAATATGATCCATTACGTTAACTCATCAATTATTTTTAACAACCCCATCGGGAATCAAACCCCGAACCTAAGTGTCCACCTCGCTTATAGGCAAACGGCGTTACTCACTAACGTACGTGCGCTGGCTAAAGGACGCTGTAGTTTTAAGATAAAAATATAATTTCCTTGACTGTATCCCTTAAGCGTTGGGACGAGACGACCGGTCACAAGAACCAAACAACACCAACAACAACAACGACAACACTGATTTGTTAAAAATGGTCTGTATTACATGATGATTTTCGTTGAATGGAAGAGATATAGTTAAACAAACTAGAAAAAGAATGATAAAATCACAAACAAATTTCATATAATTACACTCAAAACAATCTTTGTTTAATATAAACAAAAGATTTGTTTAGATTTTAGACTAATAAAGTTCAATATTATGTTCAATGATTATGTTCAATACGGAGACTGTTAAACTGCGGTTATTCTTCAAAATTGAGTCTCGATTTTGTTAAAATTGAATCGAAGAAATTATGTTACTTAAAAATAAATTTTGTTTAGATTAATAAAATGTAAAATTATATATTTAATTGGACTTGGAATTGGACTTGGAATTCCAAGTAAATATAATTTTATATTTGTTTAATGTAAACCAAATTTACTTTCGAGTAACATCTTTTATTTGGTCCAATTAAAAAAAAAAAAAAAAAATTGGGCCTCATAATTTTGAACGTGGTATTTTGTTTAAATTAAAAAAAAAAATTTGGGGCGTAAAGCGATGCAGAACGTTTTTTTCTATATAAAGCAATAACCTACTTATTCATATAAATAAATAAATAAACAAATAAATAAACAAATAAATAAATAAACAAATAAGTAAATAAACAAATAAATAAATAAACAAATAAATAAATAAACAAATAAATAAATAAACAAATAAACAAATAGGTAAATAAATAAACAAATAAACAAATAAACGAACAAATAAACAAATAAACAAATAAGTAAAGAAATAAGTAAATAAAGAAATGAATAAATAAATAAACAAATAAATAAATAAAGAAATAAGAAATAAATAAATAAATAAATAAATAAACAAATAAGTAAATAAACAAATAAGTAAATAAACAAATAAGTAAATAAACAAATACGTAAATAAATAAATAAATAAATAACCAAATAAATAAATAAACAAATAAATAAATAAATAAATAAACAAATAAACAAATAAATAAACAAATACATAAATACTTTTTTTAAGTTTATTAACGGCAGGGAACAAACGCAAAACGATATTATAAGAAAAAAAATTAGCCCAATGAAGCGTTTTTTTCCTGCCGATAAAAGATGGCTGCATTTTGGCAAACCTTAGCTGAATTTTTTTCCCCAGTTATTTATGATTAAATCGTTGTTAAACTTTTTCCGACTGTAATAGTTTGCCGATTTACTGTTATAACACCCATTCAAAGATGTACTGTAAATGTGCTATTCATCTGAACTGTAATTTATCATATAAAGTGTCAATAAATTCTTTTTCATGAAGTTACCCTTTTAAATTGTTTAGAAAACGCGAATGAACCCAAAAACCTTCCAATCTCGGTAAAAATGAAAAAAAAAGGAGTATTTTTTTAAAAATACAGTTATATATTATCTTTAATAATGTCAGTAGTTTAAAATAACATATTACTAGTTTGGGAATGATAACTAAATACTTTAACTAAAGGTTTGCTTCCGTCTGAAACGAGATTGAGATTTTAAAGCAAGAAAAGAATCCTTTACTCGCTTCGGTGTCGTCTCCCCCCCCCCCCCCCCCCCTCCCCCTAAAAAGATTTTTTTTTTTTAATATTCATTTCTTTGTCTTTGAGGTCCAATTCGAGTTTACAAAAATCGAAATTGCAAAAATTTTGTGTTTTCAATATCGTATTTGACTTCCAAGAAAGAGTTATTGACCTCAAACGAAAGAGCCTTTTCCAAGTCAATTTCATTCGCGATTCATTCTTGTCCAAGAATGATAATAATAATGATGATAATAATCATAATACTACTACTACTACTACTACTACTACTATTATTACTACTACTACTACTACAACTACTACTACTACTACTACTAATAATAATGATGATGATGTTTGAGTTTTTTAATCTCCTTCGTAATGGCAAAACTAATGTGACGGAAGGGACCTACAGCTTTACGTAGGACCCGAACTATCTAAGGGTCTATATATCATCTGAAAGTAGAGAAGAGTCACCCATCCAACTACTGAACAGACGTAACGTCGCATATACATTTTAACGTAACTTTTATGTAACACTAAATTCAATACACAATATTAACATAACTTTATCAAATTTAACAGGAGTTAATGTAAGTGTATTAGAGAGTATAACATTTCAAGTATATGATTTACATAGACAAACATATACATTTATACACATTAGAATGGCATATAAAACCGATGTACTGTGTGTGTATATAATATATATATATGAAAAGAAGGATCAACACAACCAAACATTTTCATTTATTTGTACATCAGACGTTTCGACAAATCTTTTGTCATCATCAGTGAGTTAAGTCTTAAAACCTTAAAACAAAATTGAAAAGTGAAAGTTACATCAATACAATATTAAGACCATTAAAATTAAAACCTTAAAGCAAAATGAAAATTGCATCAATACAAAATTAAAAACATTTAAATTTCATCACTATAAAAACTAAAATTAAATTAAATTTCATCACTATAAAAACTAAAATTAAATTACCTCAATAGGTAAATACACAATGTTTACATCCACCTCCATACTTGGCAAAGTCTAAGAGAACACTAGGTGGTCAGAGGATTAGAAAGGGTTTATCTGTGAAACATGGTTGGTTGTCAAAAGAGTCGTAATTTGTAGGATGAGCTATTAGAAACCACAGTAATGAAAACGACCATCCCCTTCACAAAACTCAGTTTGAAATTTTAACTAGATCCAATAACCTTACAGAACTCCGAATTTTAGAATCTTTGTACATCTATAGAAACAAACCCTCCTTAATAATAATAGCTCATCTACAAATTACGACTCTTTTGACAACCAACCATGTTTCACAGATAAACCCTTTCTAATCCTCTGACCACCTAGTGTTCTCTTAGACTTTGCCAAGTATGGAGGTGGATGTAAACATTGTGTATTTACCTATTGAGGTAATTTAATTTTAGTTTTTATAGTGATGAAATTTAATTTAATTTTAGTTTTTTAGTGATGAAATTTAAATGTTTTTAATTTTGTATTGATGCAATTTTCATTTTGCTTTAAGGTTTTAATTTTAATGGTCTTAATATTGTATTGATGTAACTTTCACTTTTCAATTTTGTTTTAAGGTTTTAAGACTTAACTCACTGATGATGACAAAAGATTTGTCGAAACGTCTGATGTACAAATAAATGAAAATGTTTGCCGTTGTGTTGATCCTTCTTTTCATCTGTAAGCTCCGGTTCCCTAAGGAGAAGTCAATAGCTTTGATATATATATATATATATATATATATATATATATACACACACAAACTCAGAATGGTCCCCTGAGAAACATATATGTTAAACACAGACCGTGCATGGAACAAGGAACTCTTCTGGGAAAATTAAATCCACTATAGTCCGAATAATTAATGGTAAATGACAAATACCATAGTTTTCTTTTTCATGATGCTAGCCCGACGTGGGCAACGGGTCTCTCGCAAAGAGGTCCCATAAATATAGCTTCCCTCACCAGCTATCTGCAAAGCAGACAGGATCCAGCTTTGGGACATGGATCTAGGGTTTAAAGCAAGCCTAGTCCGACTACATTCAGAACCTCTATATAAGTAAAAGACCAGTTGCCCACGTCGGGCTAGCATCATGAAAAAGAAAAACTATGGTATTTGTCATTTACTATTACTTATTCGGACTATAGTGGATTTAATTTTCCCAGAAGAGTTCCTTGTTCCATGCACGGTCTGTGTTTAACATATAAGTTTCTCAGGGGACCATTCTGAGTTTGTGTATATTAAACAGGACGTGTTACGTGCCTTGAAAAGTGGACGCTCAATGTCCCGGTTGAGGTTTAAGTTTGTTTTTTTGGCTAAAAATACAATAGTTACCCCTTTTTCTTTGATTTATTCAATCCGACGTGAATGCAACGAGTCTTTTACTACATAGAGGTTCTGAATGTGGGACTAGGCTTGCTTTAAACCCTAGATCCATGTCCCAAAGCTGGATCCTGTCTGCTTTGCAGATAGCTGGTGAGGGAAGCTATTTATGGGACCTCTTTGCGAGAGACCCGTTGCCCACGTCGGGCTAGCATCATGAAAAAGAAAAACTATGGTATTTGTCATTTACCATTACTTATTCGGACTATAGTGGATTTAATTTTCCCAGAAGAGTTCCTTGTTCCATGCACGGTCTGTGTTTAACATATAAGTTTCTCAGGGGACCATTCTGAGTTTGTGTATATTAAACGGACGTGTTACGTGCCTTGAAAATGGACGCTCAATGTCCCGGTTGAGGTTTAAGTTTTGTTTTTTTGGCTAAAAATACAATAGTTACCCCTTTTTCTTTGATTTATTCAATCCGACGTGAATGCAACGAGTCTTTTACTTATATAGAGGTTCTGAATGTAGTGGGACTAGGCTTGCTTTAAACCCTAGATCCATGTCCCAAAGCTGGATCCTGTCTGCTTTGCAGATAGCTGGTGAGGGAAGCTATATTTATGGGACCTCTTTGCGAGAGACCCGTTGCCCACGTCGGGCTAGCATCATGAAAAAGAAAAACTATGGTATTTGTCATTTACCATTACTTATTCGGACTATAGTGGATTTAATTTTCCCAGAAGAGTTCCTTGTTCCATGCACGGTCTGTGTTTAACATATAAGTTTCTCAGGGGACCATTCTGAGTTTGTGTATATTAAACGGACGTGTTACGTGCCTTGAAAAGTGGACGCTCAATGTCCCGGTTGAGGTTTAAGTTTTGTTTTTTGGCTAAAAATACAATAGTTACCCCTTTTTCTTTGATTTATTCAATCCGACGTGAATGCAACGAGTCTTTTACTTATATAGAGGTTCTGAATGTAGTGGGACTAGGCTTGCTTTAAACCCTAGATCCATGTCCCAAAGCTGGATCCTGTCTGCTTTGCAGATAGCTGGTGAGGGAAGCTATATTTATGGGACCTCTTTGCGAGAGACCCGTTGCCCACGTCGGGCTAGCATCATGAAAAAGAAAAACTATGGTATTTGTCATTTACCATTACTTATTCGGACTATAGTGGATTTAATTTTCCCAGAAGAGTTCCTTGTTCCATGCACGGTCTGTGTTTAACATATATATATATATATATTAGGCCGTTTCGAAAAATCGAAATTTATGATGGCTCAACGCACACACACTAAAAAAGTAATATGTCATGAATAAAGACTTCATGCAAAATATTAAGACAAAAGCTTATTGGTATCCCACCCCTCAATGCATATCTATTTACCTTCATGAGAAAATTTCATTTTCTGGCAAATATATGTATTTATTTTGTGATGTCCTCTTAAATTTGGTACATAAAATTCCTAAATAAAATTGGAAGATAAGTAGGTCATTTTTAGGATGGTCCAGTAACCCCCTATATTCTTTAGAGAGAATTCTAGAAAATTCTTCCTTCAGGATAACTATTCTAGAATTTCCATTTTTTCCCTTTATGGATTATATGATGTTTTATTTGCTTTTTCATCTATAATTACTGATATTTTCACAAGTTTACTGTTCTAGAAAGGTTACTTCATGTTACTTTACAACTTTCTTACAGTAATCAAGTCATAATATAATTCAGGTGAGTGATTAATGATTATATTATATTATATTAAGACTAACAGGTGGTAAAACTTTTCCCTCAGAATTATGGCAAAAACCAGAAACAAGTGTGAAGTCTGGTTGGTCGGACAAGTGCTGGAAGAGGGTTTTTCTGAGAAGCAGCTTCCAACTAACAGTGATGTCCTTAAACGTCTTTTTTATCACATTAAGGTGGGAAAGCAAAATGTCTCTGGTGCTTGCGCAACTGTAGCCAACGAAGTTATTGCTATGTGGGAAAAAGCCTCCTTAATTACATCCCACAAGCCTTATATTGTCTCAAAGCTTAAAAGGCTTTACAATAAGCATGAAGGGCTGGTCAAGAACCGAACTCGACGAACTCCTACCCAAGAGAAGAATGAAGCAGAATTTGTCACCAGCTTAAAGAAGCTTTTCGATGTAGCTCATTCAGAAGTGGAAACAGAAATAAAATTGCAGGAGGATAAAGATTTTCTTAAGGATCAAAGGAACGATCGGAAAATGATTATGGGTCCAGAAGACAAGGAGTTTTCAAGAAAGGCAAAAGCACGACAGATAAGCATGGAAAGAAAAACTTCGCAGGAAATCAAAGGAAGAAATGAGGCAATTGACAAAGGTTGTGGATCTCAACCAATGTGAAAATTCCGGTTCAGGAGGAAGTGAAGAATCATCTGGTGATGAATTGTTCTACAGAGCACTCTCATCATCATCATCATCAAAAAAGGAGAAGCTTGAACCAGGTGTAATTGTTAGGGATAAAAAGTTCTTGGCTGCTCTGGACCGCACTGGAACATCTGCAAGAGCTGCTATGCACATTGTGGCACCTGCCCTTTCAGCTGCTGGAGTGGAAATTGAAGAGATCACACTTTCATCATCCTCTATCTACAGGTCTCGGCGATCAACACGGATGCAGATGGGAGAAGACATTAAAGCCAGTTTCCAACCAAATACCCCTTTAATAATTCATTTTGATGGAAAGCTTCTTCCATCCATGCATGGGAGTAAGATTGATGTAATGCCCATTGTTGTGACTGGTGCAGGCGAATTAGAAAAATTACTGTCTATTCCAAAGCTTATTTCTGGAACGGGAGAAGAAATGGGGAGAGCAGTTTAGATGTCTTGAAGCAATGGCCACAAGTAAATGTGGGAAGCAGGCCTTTGTTTTGATACTACTGCAAGCAATACAGGTATCCATGCTGGGGCTTGTACCATCATCCAAAAGGCCCTTCAGAGATCACTCCTTTTTCTGGCATGCCGCCACCATATCCACGAGCTTCTTATCACTGCAGTTTTTGACATGTTTTTCTCTTCTTCGGGTCCACAAATTCCCTTATTCAATCGATTCAGAGATTGTTGGGATAACATTGATCAGCAGAATTACAAGCCCTATGAACCCAATGATCTCACCTCAGAATCTTTAGATCATTGGATCTTGAAGCACAGAGACAAGCTTATTTCTTTCATCAACTCCAAACTTCAAGAGGGCCACACTCGAGGTGACTACAGGGAATACTTAGAACTTGCACTTATCTTCCTTGGTTGTCCAATGCTAAAACAAATAAAGGCTCTGATAGCAGATTCCACTACCCAGGAGCTTACAGCAGAGCTAGATGGATGGGAAAGGGCATCTATTCCTTAAAAATTTACTTATTTAGGAACCAATTCCTTCTCACCCTCATGAAAAACAAGCTCTGATACGAATAAACGCCTTTTCAGTGACAGTTTATCTTCAAGCTTGGTATACATCTCCAGTTGGAATTGATGCTCCAGCAAATGATTTGGCCCTCCTCAAGATGCTACATATCTACAAGATCCAGGTTGATAAGGAAGTGGGTGCTACAGCCCTCAAAAAACTTCAGAACCATGGTTGGTACTTGAGTGGGATCTTGTAGGATTTGGCTTTTTCTCAAACCTCGTGACTGAAGATGATAAGGTTCTAATGCTCCACAACCTTCACCACGCGCCTCCTCGAAAAGTGAGGGCAAAAAAGGTGGACCCCGAATGTTGCAAACCCCAATGACTTAAAGATTACCAGTTTTGTCACAACTCAAACACAAGACTTCTTCAAGTGTTTGAAAATAGAAATTCCCAAGAAACTTGAAGACATTGAGGAGCACCGTAATCGGGTCATGGCAGTCAAAGTAATCAACGACTGTGCTGAACGAGGAGTCAAACTGGCTACAGAGTTTAATGAGAAGCTCGCAAAGAGTGAGAAGAGAGACAACTGGCCTTTCAAATCATTGAAAATCAGAGAAAGGAGGTCCCTCAGCCACTGAAATCCCTATATTCTTAATCAATATATGCCTTAAATAGAATTTAAGTCGCTTTGTTTTAAAACATATTTTTCGTTCAGTCTTATATTTGCTCTAATCCATTAATGTAAAAGAAGTGCCATCTGAGGGGTGCCTTTTTATCATTCAAATAAAATGATATTTTGTCTATTTGTTTTTCTTCCTTATATAAAAAAATAAAAGTGTGTGCGTTTATCAAAATTCAATTTGAAAAATTACCATATAATCGTGAAACGGTCTAATATATATATATATATATATATAATATATATATATAATATATATATATATATATATATAATTACACGATAACAAATAAAATACGATAAGTATATATATATATATATATATATATATATATATATACTTATCGTATTTTATTTGTGTTATCGTGTAATTTGTTGAGGACTTCAGAAGTGGATTAAAAGTAGAAAATCGCTATTTTCTCCTTTGACAGTAAATGATAATCGCTTTAATTAAATAAAAAAATACTTTAATCCCCAAAATAAAACAAAATTTGGAAAGAAATAACCGAATACTACCCACTATAACGGAGTGTACTTTTTGTCATTTCCTGTAAAATATTCGTTATGCAAAGTTATTTCTCGTCCTCCGATGAAACGTGTGACCTTCATATTAAATTTTTTTAACATTATAATCTTTATTAACACGATAAAGTCCCCAAAATCGGGGCCAAAACAGTCCACAGCAAGAGATAATCTCATTTTGGACCATTATTGGTATTAAAATAGGTTTATGCCTGATTCTAGCCTAATGTTGACCTGTTAAAAACGATGTTAAGCAGTTTTATGATGCAAAATTTACATTTAACATCTATTAACATTTTGTATTTAATAATACTCTTTAAATACAGTTGAATTCTACTTTATAAGGCAGTTATATTTAGCAGCTGAATGTAAAAACTTAATTGTATATATATATAATATATATATATATATATATATATATATATATATATATGGAATGAATTTCACAATTAAACACGTCAAATGAATGAATGATGCAAACTCACAGGTAAAAAATTCAGAAGTATACCTCGTCCCTGACGAGGTGTACTTCTGAATACACGAAAGAGCTTGGAATCATTTTTCTTTTTTCCCTGTGAGTTTGCATCATATATATATATTATATATATATATATATATTATGTAATAGTGCCTTGGTATAGGCCCATAGGGTGTATAACTGGAAAAACAATTGATAATAATGATAATGATAATAACAATGACAATAATAATGACAATGACAATGATAATGGTTTAAGGATGATGTTTAAAATCCCGTTTTACGATTCAAAATACATTTTTTCAAATGAATCTAAGAACTTGATTATAGAAGATATATTTCGACGTTTCGCTCAAACACTTAAAGACATCATCAGTTTCTTTTATAATAATGATGAATCACAAATTACAAATATAAATCCAAAATATTTAAGTATAAAATACTATCCAATTTGAAATAATTATCAAAAAAATATTATTTTTTTAAATTTTAAAAACTTATATTTTAAGGATTAGTTAAAAAATGTTAAATTTTAAGGATTAGTTAAAAAACTTTAAATTTTAAGGATTAGTTTAAAAAAACTTAAATTTTAAGGATTAGTTTAAAAACTTAAAATTTTAAGGATTAGTTTAAAAAATTTAAATTTTAAAATTAATTAAGAAAAACTTTAAACTTTAAGGATTAGTTTAAAAAATTTAAATTTTAAAATTAATTAAGAAAAACTAAATTTTAAGAATTAGTTAAAAAGCTTTACATTTTAAGGATTAGCTTAAAATTTTAAATTTTAAGGATTAGTTTAAAAATTTTCAATTTTAATTAAAGATTAGTTTAAAAAAAAACCTTACAAAGCAAGTTACATCAATGTATAAAAAAATATTTTTCATTTTTTTTAATAAATAAAGATTCAGTTATTGTGAAGTTGAATTACATTATGTCAAATATGTAAACTATCCAATTTGGATAATTGGTCTACGGTTACATTCTATGATGTAATTTTTGTAAATATTTTCTTTAGAAAAAAAATTCCTGATATACATTATTTGAGGATGAACCGCTTTAGTTTTGTACTATTGCTAAATTTTAGTTGGTTTGTAAATTCTGAGAAAAAAGTTCGCCTACAAACTTAAAATTTCTGAAAATCATAAAAAGTTACTAATTGCTAATATTGTGTTTTTCTTTGGATATTTTATTCTTTTTGGTAATAATAAAATTTAAAAAATGAAACATAATCATTACTAATTAGTAATTTTTTATGCTTTTTAGAAACATTATGTTCCGAGGCGAACTTTTTTCCAGAAACTGTGGGTGTGTTTGAAGCATTTATCGATGTAAACTATTTGTTGTGGGAAGTTGTAGAGGTGGAAAGAGTACCAAACCGAGTACCAAAACGAGTACTAGTACGATTAAGAGTACCATATTTTTTGAGTGGTTGCGTATGGTTTTTTTTTAGTGTTCGAGTACGAGTACGTTGTGTAAGAGTGTGGTTTCAAACTTCAACTGGTGCTTGGCTACAACTTGTAGCCAAGCACCAGTTAAAGTGCTTAACTAAAGTGCTTGGCTAAAGTGCTTGGTGAAAGTGCTTGGCTACAACTTGTAGCCAAGCACCAGTTAAAGTTTGAAACCACACTCTTACACGCGTACTCGAACACTAAAAAAAACCCGTACTAGATCACTCAAAAAATACGGTACTCTTAACCGTACTGGTACTCGTTTTGGTACTCTTCCACCTCTAGACTGGGAACGATGTAGCGGAATTGAATAATTATGTTCAACAGGTAATTCGTATACAATATCGCTACGTTTAGTCAAGGATTTTTGTTTGGTTTTGATGAGGTTGTTCAACCTCATTCGCAACATTTTAAAAGGTCATATAACGGAGAGGACCTACAGCTTTACGTGGAATCCGAACCATTTAAGGGTCATTACATAATCTGGACGCAGAGGACAGTCCCCCATCCAACTATACTCTCTAGGCGCAATGTAGTTCAACTTCGCTGATCGACGGGAAACGGTGTTACGATATTGGCCACGGCGTAGTTCAAGGATGGTTTCTTTCTCTTTGGGAAAGAAGATGACACGTTATTTAAGTTTACGAAAACTGTTCCAAACTAATTTTTCCATTTTCATGTGGAAATTCAGTTAGTTTTCTAAAAGGATTTTCTTCAGTGTTTACCTTCGATTTCAAGCCCTGAACTTTCTGATCTCTGATGTGATATATATGTTACGCGTAATGTGGATAGTTGCCTAATGTTGACATTAGGCATGATATTGTCTAATGTACACATTAGAACCCTGCCTTAGGTTAGGTTAGGTTAGGTTCGTTGTTTTTCTGAGTCAAACACAGTCAAACACAATCAAACACTCAAAAAACGCCTAACCTAACCTAAACTAACCTAAGGCAAAGTTCTAGTATGCACATTAGACACTATCTTGCCTAATGTCAACATTAGTCACCTATCCACATTACGCGTAACGTATATACACTCGTGTGTATATATATATATAATTATATATATATATAAAATGTTTTTCACGAAGGAGGGGCGTATCCGACCGTTTATTGCGATGGTGCTTCATACTAAAAACAGTAGAAAACAGCAACATTAGCCTCCCGATGCTTGGAACGTAACTTGTAATCACAAAAAGACGAGATTGTCTTTCAAAATAAAGTTAATTTATTCCGTGGCAAGGTCGTTTCCTCTTTGGACAACCATTTTCGTACAATTTCAGCTCTTTATTGGCTCTCGCTTGAAAATGATCAAACGTGTGATCGCCGAAAATTAAACTCTGTCAAACTAATTCAATTAATTAAAACTTTCATTCAAAGTAATTGATAGTTCTCCTGTCCACACTATCGTTTTACGCTGTCAGTTTCAAGGTCACTGTCACAGTTTGTCCATTTGAACTGACAGTCTGGACGTGGCTTCAGAATGAATCGCCATCTGAATCTTGCTGCTCATAATATTTAAAGTGTTTTAGTAGTAGTTATTAATAATGATATTAATAATGATGATAATGATGATAATGATATTAATAATGATAATAATGATAATAATAATAATAATAATAATAATAATAATAATAGAAGCAGGCAACAATTATTGCTGCCCTTTAAAAGGTATGAACAAAATATAAAATATATCAAAGCGTTTTAAGTGCAATGACCGCACTTTAATAAAAGGGACAAGGAAAGACAATAAAATGGGAAACTTGAAGCGAGTGTGTCTCGAACCGGCGTCTCGCGTCGTTTCAGAGTCAGCACTCATACCGGGCAAACAACGTAAATTTTAGACTCGCTTGAAACAATTTTTTTGAGGTAGAGGAGGGCGTTTTGGATGGCGTGATCGGTAGAAGCGCTGACTCTGACACCACTCAACACGGGTTCGAGTCCCACTAACCCTTAGTTTCCCACTTCAATATCTTTTTCCCTTTCAGTGAATCATATCACAAGTCAATTATAACAAATTTATAAATGGTAAATAATATTATCTCAAAAATAAATAAATAAATAAATAAATAAAAAAAAAAAATATATATATATATATATATATATATATATATATATATACGTAAAGAACGACGCTTGTGTAGAAGAACGTCCGCATAAGATGGGGACGTTCTTCTACACAAGCGTCGTTCTTTACATTAATTATACTGTGTGTTGTTTGCAGTTAAAATGTGTATATATATTAGTGATGGATCGAATAACCGCAACCGCACTACAACCGCACAAAAATTCACAACCGCAACCGTAACCGCAACCGCCGTTCCATAAGTGCGGTTGCGGTTGTAAAAGCTTAGTTAATTTTAATTTTAGGTTAATTAGAAATATTTCTTTTTTTAAAAAGAAAATGATGGGTCTCCTTATGCGTGCTTAAACGTGACGTCATACGGCTGCCGTAGTAAAATTGGTTTAAACTGCGCTCTAAGTTATTACTCTGTGAGCTCCATGAAGTAACATTTATTTTTATTTAATTTTCTTCAAACTAAAATCGCCTTTAGTACAATAGTCAATAAAGCTTATTCCTGCTCGACGGACCTCTCGGGTTCGTGTAACTTGGTCAATGGCCTTGGTTGGCCAAAGGGGTGGTTTCTCGAACATGACTCCCCCCAAAAGGGGGTAAAGAAGTGGTCTGTGTTAAAACGGACCAGCGCAGTCTCAACTCGCTGCTAGTTGACAACATCAGTCCTCGTTCTGCTTTGATTGTTATCGGTGTAATGTTATGAGCTCTTCATATCTACAACGGTTTTTCATATTGTGTAATGTTTAGTTTATTGAATAACGATACAACTGTGATTGCATTATTGCTCTTAACTGTTACTGTATTGTAATTACTGACAGTGATAACTGATAAGTACTTATTTTTTATTTTTCGTGTTCACGCATTTTTCCTAGTATATGATAACCGCAACCGCAACCGCGGTTGGAAAAAATTCGACAACCGCAAACACAACCGCGGTTGTGAAAAAACCGACCACTCGATCCATCACTAATATATATATATATATATATATATATTATATATAATATATATATATATATACAGGGTGTCCCAAAAAAAACTATATACTTTTATAGCATCATATATTTTATAATTTAAAAAAAAACACAAACAATATATTGTTATAGCAATTGCCAATGAAAGGTAAATTAGTAATTTAAGTGATCAAAATGTTATAGCGAGTTGTTTGCATATAAAATTTAATTAACTACGCCAAGTGCTCAAAATGTTCTCCGGCGGCATGAATGCACTTTTGAATGCGTCGACTAACTGATTCGCAGACATGGACTAATGTGGATGCTGTGATGGTCCCGCACTTTTCCCTAATTGCATCCTTAAGGTGTTAGAGTGTTGCGGGTCTTGTACCATAAACTGCATCCTTCAGGTAGCCCACAAGTAAAAATCAAGTGGAGTCAAATCCGGTGAACGTGGAGGATACTCAACGCTTCCTCTTCGTCCTATCCAACGGTTAGGCAACGTTTCATCGAGGTACCTTCTGACATCACATTGATAATGAGGGGGGGCTCCACCTTGTTGAAAGTAAAAGTCGTCGTTTCCAAACAACTTCCGAACTGCAGGTATAATTTCTGTCCGCAGCATGTCGAGATATGCGGCACCGGTAACTGTTCCATTAAAGAAAAATGGTCCAACCAAACCCCTGGATGATAAACCACACCATGCTGTTAATCCTGGTAAATTAACATGTTTATCCACATAAACGTGTGGATTATCAAGTGACCAGTACCTGCAGTTGTGTCGATTTACTGTGCCATTCAGCTTGAAGGTAGCTTCATCAGACCACACGATTTTGTTGTATTGAAAGTGCATTCATGCCGCCGGAGAACATTTTGAGCACTTGGCGTAATTAATTAAATTTTATATGCAAACAACTTAGATTACTAAGATCACTTAGATTACTAATTTACCCTTCATTGGCAATTGCTATAACAATATATTGTTTTTTTTTTTTAAATTATAAACTACATGATGCTATAAAGAGTATATAGTTTTTTTGGGACACCCTATATATATATATATATTAGTGATGTAGCGGATGTCATTTTTTTCACATCCGCGGGTGCGGATGCGGATGAGGATGTTTGATTTCAGCATCCGCGGATGCGGATGCGGATGTCTACATTTTCGTTATTTTTTAGGATATATTCGAGATTTGTTGTGTTTAACGTATATAATAAGTTATTATATATAGAGAGCTGTAGCTATAATGTAGTATAATTGATTAATTGTACAATAATTGCTGTACTTTTCTCTGAACATAAAAAATAATATCAAGCATCTAACTAATATAGAAATCAATTAGTGAATTCGTCTGCAAATAAATTCGTTATATTTTGTTGAGTTTCAGCCACAATTTGAACCATAATTGTGTTACCAGGATGCGGGACGTGAACCCAACTCAAATGCACCCCACCGACCTCTTTCCCCAACCTCCACCCTTATAGAAAGAGATCTTTAATTAGCTTGATAACTATTTATATTAAGTTTAAAGT
Organism: Bathynomus jamesi; assembly: GCA_023014485.1. Taxonomy (NCBI): domain Eukaryota; kingdom Metazoa; phylum Arthropoda; class Malacostraca; order Isopoda; family Cirolanidae; genus Bathynomus; species Bathynomus jamesi. The sequence continues at coordinate 600,273 of JAJOZX010002166.1, read as the reverse complement.
TTTATTAGGCATATTTATAAATGAGTAATTAAAATAAAGTAAACTAAGATGTTCATCGTTTAATGTTCAAACTTAATTATAGGAAGGTTATGCTTAAGGAACATTAACTTTTCTGCCTTTTCTGCTGCCAGTCTGTTTCTCTTTTCATCATATATTAATCCAGCACTGCTAAATAATCTCTCGCTTGGTACGTTTGTTGGAGGACAGGCTAAATGTTTCCTTGCAAGTTTACTCAAGTATGGATAGATATTCTGCGTATTTTTCCACCAACTAATAGGATTGTCACATGCAGCCAGGCGTTTTTCTTGGTGATAGCTCTCGATCATTTTTACTACATCTTTTGACATCGCGTAGGTCTCGTCATTGCTGCTTGACTCAAGAAACTGAGAGACAGATTCTGTGATAGATTTGCTTGTTGAAGGTGTTGGTTCTGTCACTGAAACTTTTATTCTTTTGGTGGGTGGCGAAGCGACAGATTCAAGAGATTGAAGCTCTTCAACTGCTTTGCCAAGTGATGATTTAACTCGTTCTAATGTACTAGGTGAAAATAACTTAGCTTTGTAACGTGGATCTAAGTAGGTTGCAAGAGAGTAACTTCATACAAGAACAGCCTCTCGTCTTGTCGCTTGCATCACTTTTGCGCACAATGAACTAGTTCTATTAATATAGTAGAATTTGATAATTTCCGCTTATTAATGACGTTTTATCTCAACGGTCCACATCCGCACGACATCCGCAGCCCAAAGTGCGGATGCGGGTGCGGATGCGAGAAAAGGTGCGGATGTTCCGCGGACGCGGATGCGGATGCGGATGTGACCTACATCACTAATATATATATATATATATATATATATATATATATATTACAGTATATATAATAAACAGGAACATCAGAGAAAATACAAACATCCTTCAAGGTTTAATAGTACCAACGTTTCGGAATGCAATAATTCCATCTTCAGGGCTAAAACAATAAAATGCCAAATCACATACAAAATACAATTTGCTTAATAACAATTTAAAATAAACTTAAAAAATTATAAAAAGTAGCTAATTAAATGTAAAACATTAAAGCTAAAAGGTAAATAAATGTGAAGTTAAAAAGTTAAAATTATAAAAAGTAAAAGCATTAAAACTGAAACGTAAATAAAATAAACTAGTACCTTAACCAAAACATAGCAGATCTATCGATGATTCGTCAGAATTTAGGTCTGGTTTTAGTTTATAAATAAACAGAGACTCCATAATTTTAAGCTTAAGGTCAGAGCTTCCGGCAGCAAGAACGGCGAAATTAGACTGTGAAATTGGGTGGTTATTGTTGTGCGAGTGATTACGTATGAGAGAATTAGGTGGTTTACCAAGGGGTAAATTTGTACGGACCGATTTACCGAGATGTTCGTAAATACGGGATTTTAAATGTCTTTTAGTTTTACCTATATATGACCCCATACAGTGGTCACACTTGTATTGATAAACTATGGATGACTTAAGAAGTGTAGGAGTAACATCCTTGTATTTAAATAAATGGTAAATTGATTTAGACGGGGTGAATATAATTTTTATACATAGTTGTAGGTAGAATTCCTTGAGCAATTTTTAAAAGTTTGTTTCTAATGTTAAAACTTGAGGTTCCCATATAGGGCAAAGTGAAATACAGAATATCTTTGGGGACTGTAATTAAGTCTCTAGTTGTAGGGCTTATTAGTCTATTTAAGGCTCTGCCTATTGTAGTCTCCACCAGTCCAGAAGGGAAATTATTCTTGGCAAGGAGTTTTCGGATGAAATCTAGTTCATCGTGTAGTTTAAAGTAATCTGAACAGATATTGAAAGCTCTATTGGTCAGAGTCGAAATTAAATTTCGTTTGAAACCTAAAGGGATAAAGGAAGAAAAGTTCGTAGTAAGATTGGTGAATGTCGGCTTTCGGTAAACGGAAGTTTCAAAAGAGGAATTAGTTTTTATTATCTTAATGTCCAAAACGGACAGACAGCTATTAGATTCAACTTCTGAGGTAAATTGAATATTAGGGTGCTTAGAATTAAGGTAATTACGAAACAAAGGGATATGGTCTGGTGATTTAAACAGGAGAAAAGTGTCAACAATATATCTTCTATAAAAAACCGGTTTAAAGTTGGAAGGACACTCATTCAATCATTTGACTTCATGATGACACAGAAAAGCGTTAGCTAAGGTGTTTAAATCACCAGACCATATCCCTTTGTTTCGTAATTACCTTAATTCTAAGCACCCTAATATTCAATTTACTTCAGAAGTTGAATCTAATAGCTCTCTGTCCTTTTTGGACATTAAGATAATAAAAACTAATTCCTCTTTTGAAACTTCCGTTTATCGAAAGCCGACATTTACCAATCTTACCACGAACTTTTCTTCCTTTATCCCTTTAGGTTTCAAACGAAATTTAATTTCGACTCTGACCAATAGAGCTTTCAATATCTGTTCAGATTACTTTAAACTACACGATGAACTAGATTTCATCCGAAAACTCCTTGCCAAGAATAATTTCCCTTCTGGACTGGTGGAGACTACAATAGGCAGAACCTTAAATAGACTAATGAGCCCTACAACTAGAGACTTAATTACAGTCCCCAAAGATATTCTGTATTTCACTTTGCCCAATATGGGAACCTCAAGTTTTAACATTAGAAACAAACTTTTAAAATTGCTCAAGGAATTCTACCCACAACTATGTATAAAAATTATATTCACCCCGTCTAAATCGATTTACCATTTATTTAAATACAAGGATGTTATTCCTACACTTCTTAAGTCATCCATAGTTTATCAATACAAGTGTGACCACTGTATGGGGTCATATATAGGTAAAACTAAAAGACATTTAAAATCCCGTATTTACGAACATCTCGGTAAATCGGTCCGTACAAATTTACCCCTTGGCAAACCACCTAATTCTCTCATACGTAATCACTCGCACAACAATAACCACCCAATTTCACAGTCTAATTTCGCCGTTCTTGCTGCCGGAAGCTCTGACCTTAAGCTTAAAATTATGGAGTCTCTGTTTATTTATAAACTAAAACCAGACCTAAATTCTGACGAATCATCGATAGATCTGCTATGTTTTGGTTAAGGTACTAGTTTATTTTATTTACGTTTCAGTTTTAATGCTGTTACTTTTTATAATTTTAACTTTTTAACTTCACATTTATTTACCTTTTAGTTTTAATGTTTTACATTTAATTAGCTACTTTTTATAATTTTTTAAGTTTATTTTAAATTGTTATTAAGCAAATTGTATTTTGTATGTGATTTGGCATTTTATTGTTTTAGCCCTGAAGATGGAATTAATGCATTCCGAAACGTTGGTACTATTAAACCTTGAAGGATGTTTGTATTTTCTCTGGTGTTCCTGTTTATTATTAAACTGCGTTTTCCGCGCCACCAATCAATATATATATATGATGAATAAAACCACGAAGGAAAGGAAACACAGATGGTGCTCAAGCGCTTTCGTCTAATGACATCCTCAGGAACACTGAAGTACATAAAGAGTTACAACCTATATATAGGTTACAGAAAAAAAAAAAAAAAAATTATATATATATATATATACAATAAACGGAAAAACAAAATTAAAGGATTGTGGAAGGGGGCACACAAATTTATAAGGAAAAACTATCGATTTTTAGCAGAAGATTAAAAGAATTGTTTCCAACCAATGTTAAAGATAACAAAAAAAAAATATATATATACAAATTTGTACTGGAAATCTGCCCGGGTTTTAGCACTCTGCTCTTTTTGTAAAAAAAAAAAAAAATTGAACAATTATCGATTTTTAGCACAAGATTAAAAGAATTGTATGCCACTAACTTTTATTTTTCAATTTTTATATACAAAAAATAGGGCAGAGTGCTAAAACCCGGGCAGATTTCCAGTATAAATTTGTATATATATTTTACTTTTTATCTATAACATTGGTTGGAAACAATTCTTTTAATCTTGTGCTAAAAATCGATAATTGTTAAATTTTTTTTTTTTTTTTTATACAAAAAGAGCAGAGTGCTAAAACCCGGGCAGATTTCCAGTATAAATTTGTATATATATATTTTTTTTTTGTTATCTATAACATTGGTTGGAAACAATTCTTTTAATCTTGTGCTAAAAATCGATAGTTTTTCCTTATAAATTTGTGTGCCCCCTTCCACAATCCTTTAATTTTGTTTTTCCGTTTATTATATATATATAGTTTTTTTTTTTTTTTTTCTGTACTTCAGTGTTCCTGAGGATGTCATTAGACGAAAGCGCTTGAGCACCATCTGTGTTTCCTTTCCTTCGTGGTTTTATTCATCATAAATACTTTTCACGTGTTACTTTCGTGAAATAATTTTCATATTGTTGGTTTACGTCGTCGTCGTTGGGCCTAGGCAAGCTACGGCTTGGGACCGTAGCGCATCTATCCGGTATAGGTTAACCTGGATGATGTAGCCATAAGCACTGCCGCTAGTTAAGTGCCAACCAGTGATTATCTCACTAGCCGTATTGAGTCCGTTAGGCGAAACTGCGACAGTACCAAAGGTGGAAAATATAACCCTTGGATTTCTATTATTTATTTGCAAAATGGACATGGTATTAGATTAAAATAATTATTTGAATATAAATAATTAACTGACAATTGTGATATATAATTAATTATGTTTACATACAATAAAATAATACAGTATACATAAAATTAGTATTAATGTGGTTTATAATTGAATTATGATGGGTAACTAATTTAAAATGAATTTATAGCTATTCCGAAATTCAAGACGGTAAAATTAACATTTATCTTGAAACTAAAATAAGAGTATTCACTACACACTCCCCCACCAGAGAGGAAGTTCAAAGAGTTCCGAACGACACAGATTTCCGCTGGACCTTTTTGGTAGCTACATGTACCTCACTTAAGGTTGATTCCAAAAACGCAGGCTTAAGACGATCGATAGAAACCTTGTCGACCTTGGAACCGCGCTGGATGAGGAATGATTTGCGCGTACGTCGGAGAACTTCATAGGGTCCGTCATATGGACATTGGAGAGGCCGTTTTGGGACAGGTACACGAACGAAAACGTGGGTGCAAGATTGGAGGGCTGGGGAAACAAAGATGTTCTGTTGGCTAGTCAATCGAGGGGGAACAGGCTGAAGGGACTGCATGTGAGAGGAAAGTGTTTGAGCGAATTCCGTAGGATCACATGACTTATCCCCTGCAGTGAAGTAGCCACCTGGTAGCCGCAGTGTTGTTCCATAGACTAGTTCAGCCGCTGTAGTCTTCAGATCACTCTTAAATGCAGAGCGAATACCAAGCAACACGAGTGGAAGCTTATCCATCCAATGGGAGTCTTCGTGACACATAAGGGATGACTTCAGCTGGCGATGGAAGCGTTCGACGAGGCCGTTAGCTTGCGGATGATACGCACAGGTATGCGCATGTACTGTACCCAACAAGCTGGTAAACTTCTTCCAAAGCGAAGACTCAAATTGGCGACCTTGGTCAGTGATGACTTTTGTCGGCAATCCAAATCTTGATACCCATCCATGAAGAAAGGCTCTTGCAACAGTGTCCGCTTGGATATCAGGAAGTGGGATGGCTTCAGGCCATCTGGAAAAGCGGTCGAGACAGGTGAGCAGATAACGTTGGCCTTGAATCACTGGAAGAGGGCCAACAATGTCTACATGAATTACCTCAAATCGCTGGGATGGGGGCGGAAATGCGTCAAAGGGGGACCTGGTGTGCCTTTGGACTTTGGCACGCTGGCAGGCAAGGCACGTTTTGGTCCAATGTTTGACATCCTTCCGCATCGAGGGCCAAACAAAGCGAGAGGTAACCAGGTGTTGCGAAGCACGGATACCAGGATGGGAGGGCTTATGAAGATCCGTGAAGACTGCTTTTCTGTGACATGGAGGGACATAAGGGCGAATAGCAGCTGTTGATACGTCGCAATAGAGGGGCACAGACAATCCTCTCATACTCATTTTCTTGAGGGAAAGTGAGTGAGTGGAGTCTTCTCTGAGCAGTTCTTGTAGTTCCGTATCCTTATCTTGATCCTGTGCAATAGCATTCCACAGTGTAGAGCTGAGGGTAACAGAAGTAATCTCTATTCTTGAAAGTGCATCCGCTGGAGTGTTCAAGACACCTTTGATGTGGCGGATATCTGTGGTAAATTGCGAGATATAATCGAGTTGCCTGATGACTCTGGGAGAGTGGTTACAGCTGTTTTTATTGAAGACAGTGACCAAAGGTTTGTGGTCGGTAAAAACACAAAACTCTCGGCCTTCAAGGAAATGTTGAAAATGCTTCACGTTTAAGTAAATAGCAAGAAGTTCACGTCCGAAAGCACTATAACGCGTTTGGGCTGGCTGCAGCTTTTTCGAGTAAAACGCGATGGGTGCTTGTTGACCGTTAATGGTTTGTTCCAACACTCCACCGATCGCAACATCTGATGCATCGACCGTCAGAGTTAGGGGGCATCACTGATAGGAAATGACAAAGACAATGCACTATTGATAGCATTTTTGGCATTGTCGAACGCCTGTAAACTATCGCTACACCATACCAATTTTGTTACCTTGCGTTTGTGTGTGATCATAGCGTGTAGAGGAGCAAGAACACTGGCACAGTTTTTAATGAACTTGTGGTAATAATTTACCAAACCTAGAAACCGACGTAACTCACGCTGATTACTTGGCATAGGGTAATTTTTTATCACTTCACACTTGTCCTGAAGGGGGGTAATTCCGTGCTGCGAAATCGTGTGACCAAGAAATTCCAAGGTTGGCTGTGCAAACACACACTTAGATGCATTAATAGTAACACCGTATTGTTCTAAGCGTTGAAAGAGGAGTGAAAGATGTTCCTTATGTTCCTCTTCCGTTGAGCTGGCCACAAGCAAATCATCGATGTAGGCATAAACAAAGTCTAAGCCTCTGGTGACCTCATCTATAAACCTCTGAAAGGTTTGCGCAGCATTCCGTAGCCCGAACGGCATCTTCACAAATTCGAATAACCCAAATGGTGTACAAACTGCAGTCTTGGGAATATCCGAAGGCTCTACGGGAATGTGGTGGAAAGCCTTAACGAGATCTATTTTACTGAAGATAGATTTGCCGTGGAGAAGAGAAGTAAAGTCTTGGACATTTGGTACCGGATATCGGTCCGGGATGGTTGTCGAATTCAAAAACCGGTAATCCCCACATGGTCTCCAGTCTCCTGACTTCTTCTGGACCAGGTGTAGGGGAGAGGACCAACTGCTTTTGGAAGGTCTTATTATCCCAAGATCTATCATAAGCTGGAATTCCGATTTGGCAGCTTTCAGTTTGTCCGGGGCAAGACGTCTGGGTTTTGCAAACACAGGGGGACCTTTTGTTGTAATGTGATGGGTAATGGTGTGCTTAATGGTATCACCCATCTGCATAGGTTGAAGAATTCCTGGATATCGTTGGAAAAGGCACTGGTACATGGAATTAGGGGAACGAGGGAAAGTGCAGAGTTCGAGGCGTCCGGAAGGGCAACCTGTTTGGCAAGAACAGAAAGCAGTGTGGCCTGGTCGCATAAGCGTCGCTTGTCAAGATCCACCAGAGTTTGAAATGCTGGAGGAAGTCAGCGCCGATTATGGGATGCTGCACTTGAGCACAGATGAAAATCCACTTGAAGGATCGGTGAAGGCCCAAGTTTAGTTCACGCGACTGAGTACCGTACGTGGGTATGCGTGAACCGTTAGCAGCGTATAGAGGCGGAGATTCCGAGTGCGTATGACCAGATTTTTTAGGAATACACTGACTGACGCTCCGGTATCGACCAAGAAATTGACACCAGAGTTCCTGTCCTTTATGAATAACAGGTTGGCAGTGCGAGTACTAGACGCCATTAGGACTCGCTGCTGGGGTTTTCCGACGAAAAATTGCAAGGGGAGATGCACTTCCTAGCCTTCTTTCCAAATTTAGCGTGGTAGAAGCAGATCTTCCCGGAACTCGAACGATGCCTCTTCGTAAATCTTGACCGAGAATGGCTTCTTTGCCGTTGATTTTGTAGCAGAGAACAAACGTGGTTGAGTTGTTGACTTAACTCTTTCACTTTCAACTCCAGTTCCGATTGTGTGTTCACGTTGTTGACCGGAGCTGTGTCAATCTCCACTACTTTGTCGGCAGTTTCTGCTAGTTTATCAACTGGAGTAGCAGGATCCATAGTGGCCAAGACACGCTGAGCTGATGGAGGAAGTTTCTGAAGAACAACTGTCTAAAGATGTCCTTATCGAAGGTTTGTGCGCGTTCGCCTAGAGCGCAATGCATAGCCCTCAGCATTTGAGTGGGCTTACGGTCTCCAAGTTCTTCTTTTGAGATTAACTGATGTAGTTTCTCACGCTCGGAGACAGTGGTGCGGCACAGGATGGCAGACTTCAGATCGTTGTATGGGTCCTCACTCGTGGAAGTAGACACGATGACGTCACGGACTTCAGAGATGATGCTCGCTGGTAGAGAGGACAAAACATGATCGTATTTTGTCCTGCTAGCGGTGATCCTTCCCAAGTTGAATTGTGATTCCACTTGGTGGAACCAAATAAATGGATCACCCGGCCAGAAGACGGGGAGCTTTACGCTCAAGTGGGAGATGGCACCAGCGTCGTCAGGCATCTTCTCCTATGCTTGCTGACGTACAAGCAAGACGACAAGTTACCAACGAAGGAGTGGAGGTTGAGACGAGCGCAGGCACAGAGCGCACGGGCAGGGGTGAGGGGCAGAGGGCACGAGCGACATTACAGTCTGGTCCTAGTCGCTCGGGTGAAGGGGGTGATGGGCACGAACGACGTTACAGTCTGTCCTAGTCGCTCGGGTGAAGGGGGTGATGGCACGAACGACGTTACAGTCTAATCCTAGTCGTTCGGGTAAAAGGGGGGAATCCAACTCCGGAGTCACCAATTGTTGGTTTACGTCGTCGTCGTTGGGCCTAGGCAAGCTACGGCTTGGACTGTAGCGCATCTATCCGGTATAGGTTAACCTGGATGATGTAGCCATAAGCACTGCCTCTAGTTAAGTGCCAACCAGTGATTATCTCACTAGCCGTATTGAGTCCGTTAGGCGAAACTGCGACAGTACCAAAGGTGGAAAATATAACCCTTGGATTTCTATTATTTATTTGCAAAATGGACATGGTATTAGATTAAAATAATTATTTGAATATAAATAATTAACTGACAATTGTGATATATAATTAATTATGTTTACATACAATAAAATAATACAGTATACATAAAATTAGTATTAATGTGGTTTATAATTGAATTATGATGGGTAACTAATTTAAAATGAATTTATAGCTATTCCGAAATTCAAGACGGTAAATTAACATTTATCTTGAAACTAAAATAAGAGTATTCACTACAATATAATAATATATATATATATATATATATATATATATATATATATATATATATATATATATATAATTTACACTCATCAAACTTCTTTTCCATAAATTTAATTTTAAAAGGCAATAAATATTGCCCTCGAAACCATCTCTGAAGAACATATAGTCTTCGTGTGTGTGTATATTATATATATATATATATATATTATATATATATATATTACAAAAGCCTTTTCAATATAGGGAACTCTCGTAAATTCGTGCAAATGAAGGGTGTCATTTGTGCATACGCTTGTTTTTGCGATGCTGTCGAAGCTAAAATGAGTTTTAGGCCCTAAATCATCTCACAAGGAAAAATATATTTTGTTGATACCCCAAAAAAAATATATATAAAAAAAAATATTGTATTTTGAAATACGAGATGTTGCGTTTTTATTGTTTTTATATATTACGGTATATATTGTTTATAATTATATTATATTGAGTATTAAGATATATTTTTAGGATCAAAAGGATATTCCTATATTTATTATCGTATAGGTAATTGTAGCTATTGTTTCTCCTGGTGGAGTTTCGCTTTCGGGTTTTAATTATACTTTATGATACCCTCCATAGATGAAAGCAAAACACAGACATGTGTTCTCTGATCAACGGAGGAGAATACCAACGTACACCGAAGACCGAAATATTTGGAGTTCAAATAATTTTTTATTGACACCAGGTTCTTTATATATATATATATATATATATATATGATGTATATATATATATAATATATATATATATATATATATATATATATATATATATATATATATATATATATATGATGTAAACGAAGAAAAATGAAACCATGAAATAGTGCTCAAGGGCTTTTGTGTAATGACATCCTCAAGAACACTGAAATTAATAACGAGATTGAGACAATATATAGATCACAAGGGAACAAAAAAAGAAAAAAAATATTTTGATAAGTACATAAAATATTTTAGGAGAAACAAACAATTCACGTGGAATAACTATCAATGTTTTAGCGCCTTGCTCTTCTTATTTATAGAAATTTCAGTGTTCCTGAGGGTGTCATTAGACGAAAGCGCTTGGGTACTATTTCGTGTTTTCATTTTCCTTCGTGGTTATTTTCATCTTAAATATTATTCACGTGTTACTTTCGCGAATTAATTTTCACACCACACACACACACACACACACACACACACACACACACACATATATATATATATATATATATATTTCTCACTTGACTCGTTCAGTAAAATTTCAGAACAGAAATGACGTTAAAAGACAGTTAAACCAACTGGCAAGAAATATAATAAAAAGACAGATAAAGTTTCGTCCAATTACTTAACTTAACTTAACTTAACTTAACTTAACTTCGACATTGCTATTTTTTCTTTTTTGTATTTTCTATTTTTAGTATTTTTATTTTTATTTAATTTAATTTTATTATTTCAGATTACATTTTTACTGTTTGTTATATGAGGCGCTCAGGACCATAACCTGCCAAGCGCCAGTGTGGCCAGAATTGAGTTATTTATACCACTATATTCCCCCCACCCTTCCTCTATCCTGTGGGTGAGCCAAGGAGCAGATTGTAGACCTGTAACGTATGGTCGAAATCAATCAAATATCGTTATTGGTTCAAAAGTTGTGGCATTTTTCAAGTTGACAAACTTTAACTGCATTTTTCTTCATTTTCTAATTTTGGCGCTAGGCAGCTTGTGGTCCGGAGTGCCTCATATGGACTCTACTGGCTTGCCAATAAACCTTTCCATTTTAATTATAATTGGCAGGAAACAAATCATATTATATATATATATATATATATATATATATATATATATATATATATATATAATGTACACGATTCAATGCAGAAAGAAATCAATGAAAATCGATGTAATTTTTAAGTGATGTTATCACGCTTTTTCCTGCTTCATTTGCTGCATTACGTTGGCCCATTCCCACTTTTCTAAATTCCCACTTCATCGTTGGTGCAGAAATAAGAAATGCAAAAGTGGGAATCAAATGACGTCATCCCCAAAATAAATCATTCCTATTCACATCGAAGATAGGGTTCCCCTCTTTCTGTTAGGGTTCCCCTCTTTCTGTTAGGGTTCTCCCCACTATAAAACAGCCACGCTATTACGTTGGTACAAATCAGACACCGTTTTTCCCTCCGATTTGAGATTCTCAATTCGAGAATTCTCATTTTCGGACTGAGAATGGGAATGAGAATAGCGTAAAGAGGGGAGTAATCATTCGGAATTTTGATTGGCGAGGAGAGCATGCCAACTAAACTAAACCACAGCCTTATTTATATATTTATTTATTTATTTATGTATTCTTATCTCTTTATCTATTTAGTTATCTATGTCTATTCATTTTTCTATCTATTTGATCTATTTTATTATCTATTTATTTATATCTCGCTATCTATTTATTTATTTATCTTTATCTATTCATATTTGTCTATCTATTTAATCTATTTTATTATCTATTTATTTATATCTCGCTATCTATTTATTTATGTTTGTCTATTCATATTTGTCTATCTATTTAATCTATTTTATTATTTATTTATTTATATCTCGGTATCTATTTATTTATCTTTGTCTATTCATATTTGTCTATCTGTTTAATCTATTTTATTATCTATTTATTCAAATCGCTCTCTCTCTCTCTCTATTTATTTATCTATGTATATTTATGTTTGTCTATTTATTTTATCTAATTTATCTATCTATCTATCTATTCATATCTCTTTATCTATTCATTTATCTATGTCCATTCCGATTTCTCTATTTATTTTATCTATCTTATCTCTCTAGCTATTCATATCTATCTATCTATGATCTATGTCTGCCTCTGTACTAGTCTTTTAATAAGTTTGTGCTCCATTTATCAAATTGAAAATGCACGAGATTAAAAAAATCAGTTATTTTAATTTTATTTTTAATTTTATTTTTCTTTTAATTTTTTATTTTATTTTTCTTTTAATTTTTAATTTCTATTTTTAATCGTAATTTTTATTTAATTTAATTTTAATTGTATTTAAAAATTAATTGAAATTTAATTTTGATTTATTTTTATTTTTGTTTCTGTTTCATCTTTTAATTTTTTAATTTTTTAACTTTCAATTTTAATTTTCAAAATATTCTTTTACTGAGTTTCCTTTTAAGTGCGAATTTTAATACAGATTTCATTAATCAAAACAAAGCATTTATTTTTTGACCTCGTGAAAATTTTAAAGATTTTTAATTTAATTTATTCGTTAATTAAACAGAGCTACATTGTAGCCACGTTGCAACACCGTCTTCCGTTCAGTTAGCGAGGTTAAGCGACGTTGAGTTTGATCAATAGTTGGATGGGGGACCTTCCTTCCCGTTCAGATAAGTAGTGGTCCGTAGATGGTTCGAATCCCACGTAAAGCTAAAGGTCCTCTACGTTACAAATAAGGCTAAACAACTCCAAACATGTTTATTAGTTAACTATACTAATATTATTTAACTAAACTAATATTATTTAACTAACCAGTGGTTCCTAATTAGGGGTAAATTACCCCCGAGGGGGTAATGAGGAGGTAATACAGTCGAATTACAAAAAATTGAAATTTAAAAATATGAAAGTCAACGAGGAAACGAACTATTCAAATTTGCCGCCCAATTGGTACACAATCATGTGGTTCCCAATTCTGAATTTTTGCCCCTTCGAAAACACTTCAGAAGAGTTATCTGGTTTCGCGGAGTAAATCATCGAAATGAAGACCGACAAGCTTCTCCAGATCAGTTTCGAAAGTGAGCAGCTGAAGTTGTCTTCCTTTTGGACCGCTCGGAAGGGAGAATACCCCCTGTGGCCAATTCGACCGCGACGAGAATTTTGCTCCCGTTTGTCACCACTTACCCATGCGAGGCAGGATTTTCTGCCCTATTATGCGTGATCAGCTAAAAAACGATAGGAAGTGCCACTTTGCCCATGAATGAATTATTTCTGCTGTGTGTGTTGTTGCTGTTCGGCAATGTCGCAGTGCTGTTTGTAGTTTGACAAATTAAAATGGGACTGAAAAAGCGAGTTTCTTTCTCTTTTCCAGGTAAGAAAAAATCAATTTGTGGCGTCTTTCTGATTGAACAGCGATTTGCGGTAATGAGGAGGACTTGAAACATTTTCAGAATGTGTTAACGCTGAAAACTTACAGGAAACTAATTACTAAATATATTTTATAACTCCACTAAACATTTTTATTGTTATTTTTATTAATTTTATTATATATTTTTTAGTTCTATTTTATTATTTTTTTTATTACAAAAGTTTTTAGATTTTTTTTATTATTTTTATTTGTATTATGGAAGTTTCTTCCCTTCTGCCAATAAACATTTTCATTTTTATTTTCATTTTATTCATTTTTAAATCATTTTCATGTTCATTTCCACGTCCTCCATTAGTTAACTAAACTAATATAGATGTTGCCAATTCATTCGTATATAATCTATTCTTGTATTTATTCTCTAAATAAACAAATAAATAAATAAATATATATATATATATATATATATATATATATATATATATATATATTCTCTTTGGAGGTTATTTTTCATAAACATTATTTCATTTTAAGTATCTTTTATAATGTTAATGTCAGGAAACGAGTTAAAAATGTTAATAAAATTTTAACTAATAAAAGGTATTCGATTATTCCATTAGATCTCTCTCTCTCTCTCTCTCTGTCTCTCTCTCTGTCTCTCTCTATAAATGTCATAATTTTACTATTAATTGCATTTTAATCCGTAAATAAGTTACTTTTTTTTTTTTTAAGACCGAATTTGAATTGGTTTCTACATAAATTAGTGTGCCCTAAAAATACTGGAAGAAAATTGTACATATTTAATGCAGTTAAGACTTTCCTCTCTCTTTCTCTCTCCTCTCTCTCTCTCTCTCTCTCGCTCTCTCTCTAAGGACGTATGGGCGGAATGACACCGTGCTTGAAAAGTGTTTTTAATTTTACTTCCACTTAAACTGTAATTGCAAATGACTTAAGCATTGATCATAATATATATATATATATATATATATAATATATATATATAATACTGTACACTCAAGCGGTACTGTAATAATTCTTGAATTAACAAATTAACAAAAAGTAGTTACGCCTCGATAGAAAGTTCATCAATTACAGTGATGAGGAAACACGTTCTCTGTTACTGTCTGAATCCTAATTTACGATTTCTCTTTACAGTAGATAAGAGTTTACAGTACAAAAATAGAAAAGTTGAGCAAAATTACAGTGTGGAAAAAGTATATATATATGTACAGGGTGATTCAAAAAATTTGACACTTATATGGGAAAGATTTACAGATGTCATCCAACCAAACCCACCAGAAATGTGCCTTAGGGCTCTGGAAGCAACGTTTCACCGCTTTCATACATGCATAGATATCCGAGGACATCAAGTAGATAATGTATGAAGCATCGTTTACATCACAAAAAAAAATGTTTACAAATAAATTGGAACTCAAAAATAAAACTCCATATAAGTGTTAAAAAATTTTAATCACCCTGTATATATAATATTTTATTTATTTATTATTTCTTTTGTTTGTTTTTACTAATTTTTTTTCTTTCATTCCTCCATCTTTTCAAACATTCATCTTGTAAATGTGAACACCGTTCAGTGAAGATTCTGAGTGGTTGTAACAGTCAGCACTTCGGGAATCGAACCCCTGATCTGAGTTTCTTCACTTCGGGAACCGAACCCCCGATCTAAGTATCTTCACTTCGGGAATCGAATCCCCGACTTATTCTCGTCACTTCGGGAACCGAACCCCCGATCTAAGTATCTTCACTTCGCTTATAGCGAAACAGTGTTTTTGTCTAAAAATATTAATTGTAAAACTTGTACAAAATTATGGTTCTCCATCTTGAATGGGCATGGTGGGCATCCATTTATCTTTCCTCTCAGCAATAAATCTAAGACCAGTCAATTAAAGGTATCGGAAAACAATAATCAAACCACCATGACCTTTCACACGGTTCGGAACCCACCCACCGATTCACCCATTCTACCGTCACGAAAGCGGACTCGTAATAACAGAACTTTTGCGTTCAAAGTTTACAAATAAATTCAGAAAATCTTTAAGTTTTTTCTCACACTTCGAAAAATAAGTTTTGTCACACTTTCTTACACTTTGTCACACTCCTCTCAAAAATTGTTAGTTTAACTTAACCAAATAAATTGTTTGAATTTCAGACAATCTAAGTATTGTGTTAAAAATTTTAAAAAATTTGGTTTAGATTAAACGCGTATAACATTATACAGGGTGTCCATAAGTTAACTTTACAAATTCAGTTGAAATTCATTTGAATTTGTAAAGGTAATTTATGAATACTCTGTATTTACTTTAAATAGCTAAATCTTTCTTTATTCGTTATACTCTTCAACCGAGCAGCAAAAAACCAGCCCACGTGAAGACATTGAGGTCGGGGGTTCGACCCCTGACGGCGCTAGTTAATAATAATCTATACTATAATAAGAGAGCTGTCCGTCTGTCCGTCCGTCCGTCACACTTTCAGAAATTATAATATAATATAATTGTATTACGGGCGGCAATGTGAAGCTCAAGATTTTCATGACTGTGTTCTTTTCTATAGTTTTGTTGACCAAATAATTGAACCGACAGTAATTGGGAGTTCAATTATTTGGTCAGGGGAGTTTTGGGGGTTAGCTGATCAGATTCAGAAATCTTGACACAATGTGAAGCTCAAAATTTTCACGGCTGCGTTCTTTTCTGTAGTTTAGCCTGTCTGTTTGTCTGTTTGTGAAATTTATCCCGGGCAGTAATGGTAAAAGGGTGGGGGTAATGGGGAGGGGTGGGGGTAATGGGGGACGGGGTTAGCTCCCAAGTTGCATAAAGGGGGTGAGGTACCCGGGGGGTACCTAACCTTAACCCGGGCAACGCCGGGTCAGGTAACCTAGTAATAATAATAATCCAGGAATAGTCGCAATGGGCAATGGGCGGTCCCCCATCGAACTACTACCCAGGCCCAGTGCCACTTATCTTTGCTGATCGACGGGTAGCTGTATATATAAATAAATAAATAAATATATATATATATATATATATATATATATATATATATATATATATATATATATATATATATATATATATACACACACTGTGTCTGGGATTGAACTTAGAATGGTTTTTTATGATACACACAGATCGTGCCTGGAACAAGGAACTCTTCTGGGAAAATTAAATCCACTACAGTCCGAATAAGTAATGGTAAATGACAAACACTATAGTTTTTTCTTTTTCATGGTGTTAGCCCGACGTGGGCAACGGGTTACTCGCAAAGAGGCCCCAAAATATAGCTTCCGTCACCAGCCATCTTCTAAACAAATATGCTAAACAGAGAGGACTCAGCTTTGGGACAGGGTCTAGGGCTCAAAGTTAATCTAAACAGTTACATTCTGAACATCAATATATGCAAAAAACTCATTGCATTTACGTCGGATCGAATACATCAAAGAAAAAGGGGTAACAATTGTATTTTTAGCCAAATTCCAAAACTTAAACTCCAACTGGAAAATTTGAGTGTCCACTTTTCAAGGCACTTATATATATATATATATATATATCCTCCTCGTCTACCTGTGCTATTTAATTCGTTTCACATTTTATTTCGAGGTCTTTGGTCTCGTCATTCGATTAAAGAGACTTTATCTTAAACTGGATTGAGATTTTCTCTTCCGAGACGGATTAAGATGAAACGTGAAGAAGATATGTGTCGTTTAAACTCTACAGCGAGCGAATTTCAAGTCTGCAATACACGTATTAGGGAGATTTCTCGTGTAGGAAAATGCTTCTATTTTAGTCCTTGTTTGTTTGTTTATATATACCTTTGGTAACCTTTGGTTAGCTCCCGCCCGAATTGTTCATTCTGACGAAGGTCAAGCTTTTCACTCCACCTTAGACCTACAGTTTAACGTGGAATCCGAACCACGCCCCATCAGCAGCCGAGCTTATTAACCACTTGGCCACGTAGGGTACCCATTTATCTACCAACCACTTTCTTTATTGTGTGGAAGGATGAACAGCTGGGTTTTGCTGCGCGCCGGCTGCCGTCGGGTCTCGAACTCGGGGCTGATGGATTCGTAGTCAGCGACGCTAACCACTACACCACCGAGACGCATAAACATTATATACACACACACACACATACATATATATATATATATATATATACACGACTGAACGCAAACGCAGAATACAATTTTCTGACACGCCTTCACAGAAATTTGACGCACGTACGTACGCACAATAGGAAACGGGAGTTTTATGAGATGCAGATACCGTATATTATTACATGGTCGATGGCGGTCGATGTCCGTAGATTTAATTCGTTGTTCCCTATATCACACATCGACAAGGGTGTTAAGTGCGTCTTCATTCGTCTTCATTCGGGAATTTCTTCCATTCTAGCGCATTTTTACGGTGTTTATGACTCCATTATACCGTCATTTTAGGGCTAACAGACGCTTTATGACGAAGAAATATAGGAGGGGACATTTTCTGGTATGTTTATGATGTGGAATGAGGTCTTCAATTTGGCGATGCTATTCTTATGCTCAGGAATTGCTTTATGAACGCCCTTTCGTCACTAAATATCATTCATTTCCATTTTTCTTTTGTCATTTCAAGTAAAACGGTACTGTATTATCATCCGGAATGTTATAAGAGAGAGAGAGAGAGAGAGGAGAAGAGAGAGAGAGAGAGAGAGAGAGAGAGAGAGAGAATTGTCTTCTACACTAAATAAACAAATTGCATACGCTGGAATTAAGTATAATTAATTCATATCTAATTGTAAATTGTATTTGAGCATGGTTAGCTTTGGTCTCAAGTAAGTGAAATTCCCAATCGCCTAATTAGACCATGGAAAATAACCTTATTAACAAATGATAGCTTACACACACACACACACACACACACACGAACACACACACACACACACACACACACGAACACACACACGAACACACACACACACACACACACACACACACACACACACTATGTGAAGGTGACAAAGAAACATTACAGAACGACAATGAAACATTATTCAAATGGAAGGAAAACAACAATATGAAGTTCAGCTTATAAGTTATGGTAAAAGGGTGAAAAAAGAAAAGCTACAAAATTAAAGGTGCAAAACACTACAAGACATACAGATAACGCCAGACCTACGAGTCAGGGATCTTTGAATAATAATATTATCGGATGCACAATTCAGAGAATACAAAATTAAAGTTATAACTGCTCGAAAAATAATGGAAATTATCTTGAAGATTTTCTACATCTCAAAAAACAAACATCATGCTCAAATTATGGAAGAGTTTAGTCCTACTCATAAATGAATATTGCTTAGTACTCACAAATCCATACAGAAAACGAGACATTGCAGGCATGGAAGCCAAACAAAGGATTTTTACGTCTAAGATACAGGGAACGGTAGGTGAAGACTACTCATCTTGACTACAAACTCTGAAACTCTACTCCCTGGAAACAAGACGTGAGCGATACACAGTAATATAGATATGGAAAATACTCGAGAGATAATCCCAAATTTTAAGGCTGAAGCAGAAATAAACAGAAATGAGAGAAGAGGTAGATTCTCTACTAGCGGTAGGACAGGGAACCATGAAGACGAAGATGGAAAATATTCTTAGAATACGTGACCCAAATTATTTAACAAGCTGTCGAATCAACTGATGAAACTACAACACACCAACCTGAATAATTTCAAAATCAACTGGACAGGTTTTTGTACAAATTTCCTGCGAGTGCAGGAGGAGAGTGGAAACCAAGTTTATACAAATGAGGCAGGATGCTGAAGAGTGGTTGACCACAAGTCGATTCTGAAAAGTTGTTCGAAGCCATTAAGTAATATATATATATGTTAAACACAGACCGTGCATGGAACAAGGAACTCTTCTGGGAAAATTAAATCCACTATAGTCCGAATAAGTAATGGTAAATGACAAATACCATAGTTTTTCTTTTTCATGATGCTAGCCCGACGTGGGCAACGGGTCTCTCGCAAAGAGGTCCCATAAATATAGCTTCCCTCACCAGCTATCTGCAAAGCAGACAGGATCCAGCTTTGGGACATGGATCTAGGGTTTAAAGCAAGCCTAGTCCCACTACATTCAGAACCTCTATATAAGTAAAAGACTCGTTGCATGCAACGAGTCTTTACTTATATAGAGGTTCTGAATGTAGTGGGACTAGGCTTGCTTTAAACCCTAGATCCATGTCCCAAAGCTGGATCCTGTCTGCTTTGCAGATAGCTGGTGAGGGAAGCTATATTTATGGGACCTCTTTGCGAGAGACCCGTTGCCCACGTCGGGCTAGCATCATGAAAAAGAAAAACTATGGTATTTGTCATTTACCATAACTTATTCGGACTATAGTGGATTTAATTTTCCCAGAAAAGTTCCTTGTTCCATGCACGGTCTGTGTTTAACATATAAGTTTCTCAGGGGACCATTCTGAGTTTGTGTGTATATATATATATATGTATATATAAAAATGGTTAACCTTGGTTTTCTTTCCGCCCGAATTGTTCATTCTGACGTAGGTCAAGCTTTTCACTCTACCCTAGACCTACAGTTTAACGTGGAATCCGAACCACGCCCCACCAGCAGCCCAACGTCTTAACCACTAGGGTACCCAGGGTACCTATTTATCTACCAACCAATTTCTTTTATTGTGTGGAAGGGTAAGCAGCTGGGTTTTACTGGTGCCGCCTGCCGCCACCGGGTCTCGATCCGAGCCGATGGAATCGTAGTCAGCGACGCTAACCACTAC
>JAJOZX010002166.1:557500-575000 GCA_023014485.1 Bathynomus jamesi | reverse complement strand
ACACACACACACACACACAAATGATCTATCGTGTTATGAATGACACACAACATAAGGTTTGATAAAACACGCATCTATCTGTTTACATATTCATGTGTCACAGCAGTGCATGTTCGCTTATCTTTGCCACTGTTCGCGTCCTTTTGATAATTCTAAGTAGGTTACGCGGTAATGTATCTTTTTTGTGTGTTTACAATGTAGTTATTTAAATTAACAAATGATAAGTTAACATGAAAAGGCGTCAAATTTCGAAGTGTATTCATTTATCAAAAAAATAATGGAACTTTCCTGAGTAGAAAAGTATGTACGATATCTTATCTCTTATCGCTTTTATTATTAAGATCTATATATATATATATATATATATATATATATATATATATATATATATATATAATATATATATAATATACTGTGTATATATACATGGTGGATTGGCAAAAGTAAGCTGACCACTACGATTGTCCTCAAAAAGAAACAGTAAAGCTTATCAATGGAATGCTAGAACTTGTATTGGTTTTACCTAATTTACGAGATTCTAAATATATTGATTCATTAAATCTATTTGCGTTTATTGGCTTATATTATCAAATAAAAAAGGATGGAGAAACGGAAGGTGTCTATTTACTTTTGTCAACCCTCCGTAGTTTGTATATTATTGATAAAATAATTAGTGATAAAAAGATGAAGAAGATGTTACAAAATTGAGTAGAAATACATTGTTGCGAAGTAAAGCCTTTGAATTATGCAAAAACACGTATTTTAATTAAGATGCAACAACGAATGTCATTATAGACGCCGTTGGAATGTTCATCGTCATTATTATCTAAATAATAATGATAATAAAATAGCAATTTCGTGGAAATTGTATCAGTTCCCCTTAAAAACGTAATAATGAAAACGCGAGGTAAATAAAGGTATAACTATGTCACTTGACTAGTCAGATAAACACGATGGGTCCTCACATTATGAAAATAAACACAGCGGACAGATTTCAAGAGGACATATTTCAAGAAGGATATAATAATTGAATTCCCATTTTACCAATAATAATTATAACTGTTAAATAAGTACTACATGATGTCCTCTCAAAGCGAGTGACTACAAGAAAATAGTTTTCACGAAATAATATATAGAATTTAAAAGTTACAAAGTTGATGGAATATCTTTTGTATTGTTTTCTCGGCAGTTTCACACCACTTTTCTCTCTCTCTCCTCTCTCTTCTCTCTCCTCTCTCTCTCTCTCTCTCTCTCTCTCTCTCTCTATTCTAAAAACAAAAATCTTTCGTATAATAATCAAATTTTATATGGTTCAATTTTCAAAGCTTTGCCCCAAAATATTCATTCAGATTATAACCTAACTTTTAGCTATCAGTAACATAAAAGCCACCATTTATAAAACTTTTACGAAACACGGGCTATGTTTATATACAATATGGACAAATGCTCTCTTAATGGTATGGCTCTTCTATAAATAGAGTTTCGACACTGAGCGTATTAAGATTGAGTTCTTTCGCCAACTTCTATTCGCTGTTCATTTATATTCTCAGCTTCTCTAATCCCTTAAGCTTAATTTTGCATAATAGCCTTTATAGCAAACTTTGCTTTAAGATAATTTAGGGGGAGATGCGCTCTTTATATCAGCCAAGTGTGCTTCGAGACATATATATACACTATAATACTATATACTGTATAAAGAGGGTGTCCCATAAGTCTGGCATCATAGGAGAAATTCATATTTTTCTATTTCTACAAACCATAATTTATGCTCGGGATGCCAATTTCCCGTCCTCCATTCTGTTCAGTGACGAGGCTGTTTTTTATGGAAATGGTGAGGTAAATCGACAGAACACCCGCTACTGGTCTCAAAACAACCCTCACTGGTATACCTCTTCAAAGGAACAAGGTGCATCTCGGTGATGGTATGGTGTGGCATTTGGAAGGATCGCATCATAGGCCCCTCTTTTTCGATGAACATGTCACTGGAGGCACCTACCTACGTATGCTCAAAGGAAGAAACATTTCCCTGTCTTGAACGAAGAAGGAAATTTCCCAACATGGTTCCAGCAAGACGGCGCTCCTGCACATTACAGCACCCAAGTAAGGGAATACCTGTACCAACAATTCCCTGGTCATTGGATAGGACGTCGAGGGCCTGTGGAATGGCCAGCTAGAAGCCCGGATCTCACGCCACTAGATTTTTATCTCTGGGGCCACTTGAAAGCGCTGGTATACGCAGAGAAAATTAGGAGTGTTGAACATTTGCGGCAGCGCATTATTGAGGCATGTAACCCATTACTCCTGACATCATTCACCGTGTGCTTGCTGACTGGGTATCACGTCTGAATTTGTGTATTGAAAACAATGGTGGACATATTGATCACGTTCTGTAAATAAAAGCTTTTGTTTTGCCTTTTTTATTATTTTCCTATGATGCCGGACTTATGGACACCCTGTATAATATATATATGTATATATATATATATATATATATATATATATATATGAATAGAAACGACATAAGTGTTAAGGAACGTTTCCGCACACGAGGAGGAGAGATAACGAATAATGAAAAATGAGGCGAACCGCCCGGGAATACTGCGCGTCATTGCAGTTATATGCATATATATATATATATATATATATATATATATATATATATATATATATAATATATTATATATATATATATATAGGTCTTTAGCATTTATGGTTTTGTTTTAAGAGTTTTTACACACTTTTACCGAGTTTTATGACTGTAAATAATTAAGTGTAACATTTTATAGGTTTTAATGGTTGTCGAATTAGTTAATGATGGCGAAATTCCAAAACCTCGTCAGTAGCAAAAATTGAATTTTATGGAAGGAAAAACTGAATAATGTCTAATGTATTTAGGGAACGATTATTACCAGTGTTTGAAACGTAACTTTTGGAAAGAAATAAAAATGGATTCCCAATTTTGGTACGATTATCTGCCAACAGGAATTAAAGCGAAAAATTAACTAACTTTTAGTAATAACTTTGGGGAATTTTTTGGTGCTTGCTAGATTTTACAATAATATCAATGATGTAATCTTATGTATTGTATTTTCTAGTGTGAAGCGCACCTTCATTTAAAGTCTATACTTTTTCCGATCTTCTTTCAATCTTGTTCATTTCCATTTTTTTCTTCGACCAAGAATGAGAAATACGAAAGGGGGAATCTGAAAGGAGTCAATTTTCAAATCGATCCACCGGCATTCCTGTTGTCTGATTTCCCGATTTTAAGTTCAATTTTTTTTATTGAAAATACCTTCTCTGTCTTGCAATTGCGTCACGACCTCATTTTATCCTTTCCCAAATCAGGAAGCTTTTCTCAAATTTTTAATTTCCACTTCGATCATTCCCATTTCCAGACCGCGAATGAGACTGGAATGATAATGAGTAGGAAGTAGTCTATCTACTTTTTCCGAAAAAGGTGGTCTGTCATTTGGACCGGAAATCATGGTATTTTAACAATACAGTTTTAATTAAAATCCTTCGGGGTGCCGGGAAAGAAAATCATATACCACTGGGGTGCCTTGAAGCGAAAAAGTAAAAAGTTGAGAACTTCTGATATACGGTGTTCATAAAGGCCATCATCATCATCATCATCATCATCATCATCATTATCATTATAGAAATAAACAGACTGTAGTCAATAAACTTTGGCTTTAATACTGGACTTTATGGACACCGATGTAGTATATAGATCGTAATAACCAAATTACATTGAAGTAGACCTATATCACAATCCTTAAAATCAATGAAACCAAGAAACGATTTATAGAGATCATCTCTGCAGACATGCAAATGAAAATGATCCTCATGAATATTCAACATATTCCAAAATCAATGATAATAGCTAAAGTTTTAATACCTTCCATAAGGAGCTCAGAAAACCCATCTTTATAGCGTTTCTGCGCGGCCCACACACACAGATTGAACTGTAATGTAGGCTGCTTTTGTGAATTTTTAAATTCCAGTTTGTCAACTGAACAATTACATTTGATTACGTCTTTCTATCAAATTCTTTGAGAGTGATTTTGGAATTTATATTTTATAAAAGTAAAAATTTCAGCAAAAGTCATTAATGTCCCGAGCTGTTTTTTATATTATAAATATTAGTGAAGCGATTATAATATCTTCTCTCTCTCTCTCTCTCTCTCTCTCTCTCTCTCTCTCTCTCTCTCTCTCTCTCTCTCTCTCTCTCTCTCTCTCTCTCTCTAACATATTGACTACCTGATTAGAGAAGCAAAAGTTATAGAATTTTTTCTGAACTTTGAATGATATATTCCCTAAAATAAATTTAGCTTATTACGACATTCTCCATTTTGATATTGTCTATATCCTTCAGCTAATGAACAAGAATATCTCATGTGAAGCATACAATTGATTTCAATGTTATTTACTAGAAGAAAATTGCGTGTTTCTCTGCTATTAAAAACGAGACCATAAGTGCATAATCCCTTATTCAAAAGGAACGGCCAATAACTGAATCGGTAAAAGGATATTAATATCTGCAGGGGTCACATTATTGCAATAGTGGCTTCTGTAGCGACTCGAAGATAAGGAGGTAATATCAGATTTATTTGCTGAAGCGAATATGGCGACATGGCTACAAGGGGATTTCGCAGACTTTCTATACGAGCAAAGTCAAGGCGTTCTACACTACCTTCTACACAAACTTATACCGGTGAAATGGCAATCTCCGTAGCTAAGTGGGTAGCGCCGTTTCTCTATAAGCGAAATGAAGACATTGACAAAATGAAAAATGAAAGCTCTCGGAATCGTTTTTCATTTTCCTTTGCGAATTCTATTACATTTTAGAAATTTCATGTGAAAATTGTGAAATATATTTTTCTTATACAGGAAGGAGGGGCAAGGTCGAATGGCTGGAAAAACACGCTCCCACCCCACTCAATGAGGAAGAAGAGAGCCAAAATCAAGGTCCAAGGTTTTCGAGATACTTGGACACTGGACACAGATTTTGCACTATTCTGGGCGGAAATATAAAGAGTGTGAGTCAGGAGTTGGGTGGCGACGGTGTCTTCTGAAAGCCTCTCATTTACGGGTAGCATTATAACAAGCAAAGTTAAATCAAGGTTTTTCTGCACCTCCTCTTGGTAGGATCCAAAGGCTGAACTGGAGTTATGGGACAGGAAACAGATATAAGATTGTGACGGAGAAAATAGCTGGACAGAGGAAGAAGAAAGATGAATGGTTAGAAATAAATTCAGAATGTTGGGCTTATCTCCAAAGCGATCGGAAATACAGGTAGGGTTTTGTACAATCCGCTCTAGGTCATTCAGGATAGAGAAATTGTAAGCTAGTTAACCAGGAATCTCAGTGAAATGGAAGGAAAAACAGAGCTGGTGGTAAACATTGAAATCACCTAAAATGGAGATGTCAGCAAAAGGAGAGTGCGATAGAATGTATTCCACTTTCGAACTGTCAAAGTGTTTTGGATAATCAGTAGAATTACCGTAGTAGAAATGTAGACAGCGCAGAAGTATTTAGTTTGAGATTGGCATGTAAACCGTAGCCACAGGGTATAGAATTCGGAGGATTCAAGTTCGGGAATACGAGAGCAAGTTTGGTCGTTGGGTACATATACGCAACATTCACTTTTGGAATGAAATTGAGTATAGAGAAAGTAAGAGGGCACAGAAAAGGGGTTGCAGCCCCGCTGCCCAGGTCTAAGTTCCTGGTATTGGCAGCGGGGGAGGCAGAAGTGGGGATATTTATGGTCTCCTCCCTAGGGTACTCCGAAGCTCTTGAGGTCGACGCCATTTTTTTTTAATTTTGAAAAGATTGTGTAGTATGTAGGAGAAGTGTGTGTTTGACAGCATGTTGGACTACTCACAGGGTAGATGAGAAAAGGAAAAAAATCAGCTAAGGAGTAGAGAGAAAGGAGAAATGGGAGTTCCAGCCCTCCCTGTCTCCTGCCTAACGTCCACCCCTCTGGAGTACTTCCTTGGTCGATGGGTGTCTACAATCTCCTCCTCGATATATATATATATATATAATATATCTTTCATCAGATTTCGTATATGAGGACCAACAAATATGCCTTCCTTGATTTTTGCCTCATTGAGTCGAGGGAACTTCTGGAAAAGATACTTAAATGCCTTTCCATCCTTATTGAGTGCCTTCACAAAATTTTTCATAAGCCCTAACTTAATATGTAACGGTGGTAGAAGTCTTTTGCTTGGCTCTACTAATGGCTCGCACGAAACGTTTTTCACACCTGGCACTAAACGTTCTCTTAGAGGCCATTCCTTCCTTTCATAATGCTGTGACCTAGCACGGCTGTCCCACTCGCAAAGGAAGCAGCACTTCGTGTAACCCTGCTGGAGACCAAGTAACATCCGACCACTTTCAAATCACCACATATGCTCCATTTGTGAGCGTTGTAGTTTATGTGGTGAAGCAGATATTGCATATTTTCATATGTCTCCTTCATGTGGACAGAATATCCAATTGGAATGGCAGCTTTTTCGTTTTGTTATGAAGTAGTACAGCCTTAAGGCTTAGCTTAGAGGCATCAATGAACAACCTCCATTCGTCATCTCTGTATGTTATATTTAGAGCATTCATTAAACCAACAACATATATATAGGGTGACGCAAAACTCAGAGGTATAAAATTAATTTTTATTAAAAAAAAAATGGCGGAAAAAAAATCTATTCTCTCTGCTTCCATTGACTCCTGACTTTTGCGCCCCCTTTATATATATATATATATATATATATATATATATATATATATATATATATATATATATATATATATAAATAACCCTTTTTTTATTAAAGTTAATGAAAATGGTTGAAAACGTAGCAAGACTTAGAAGGAGATCTGTCTTCTATTCTTTACGTGAAGTCTGAAATGGACTACTTAAAAACTCTTGCCTTCGGCCACCTGATTCCCTGCAAGAATAATTGGAATATATAGTTGCCTTTTATAAAGGATAAAATGAATATCGAGGGAAATTGAAGTTTTTATGTATTTTTCCGAAGTATTTCCATACGCACCTGTTCATATATATATATATATATATATATATATATATATATATGTTAAACACAGACCGTGCATGGAACAAGGAACTCTTCTGGGAAAATTAAATCCACTATAGTCCGAATAAGTAATGGTAAATGACAAATACCATAGTTTTTTTCCTTTTTCATGATTTTAGCCCGACGTGGGCAACGGGTCTCTCGCAAAGAGATCCCATAAATATAGCTTCCCTCACCAGCTATCTGCAAAGCAGACAGGATCCAGCTTTGGGACGTGGATCTAGGGTTTAAAGCAAACCTAGATCCCTACACTCAGAACCTCTATATAAGTTTGGGAATCCCTACTCTAACTAAATTTGAGAATCCCTGCTCTAGCATTTACAAAGTTGAGCAACAAAACAAATATACGAAAATGCCGACCACTTTCAAATCACCACATATGCTCCATTTGTGAGCGTTGTAGTTTATGTGGTGAAGCAGATATTGCATATTTTCATATGTTTCCTTCATGTGGACAGAATATCCAATTGGAATGGCAGCTTTTTCGTTTTTGTTATGAAGTAGTACAGCCTTAAGGCTTAGCTTAGAGGCATCAATGAACAACCTCCATTCGTCATCTCTGTATGTTATATTTAGAGCATTCATTAAACCAACAACATATATATAGGGTGACGCAAAACTCAGAGGTATAAAATTAATTTTTATTAAAAAAAAAAATGGCGGAAAAAAAATCTATTCTCTCTGCTTCCATTGACTCCTGACTTTTGCGCCACCCTTTATATATATATATATTTATATATATATATATATATATAAATAACCCTTTTTTTATTAAAGTTAATGAAAATGGTTGAAAACGTAGCAAGACTTAGAAGGAGATCTGTCTTCTATTCTTTACGTGAAGTCTGAAATGGAACTACTTAAAAACTCTTGCCTTCGGCCACCTGATTCCCTGCAAGAATAATTGGAATATATTAGTTGCCTTTTATAAAGGATAAAATGAATATCGAGGGAAATTGAAGTTTTTATGTATTTTTTCCGAAGTATTTCCATACGCACCTGTTCATATATATATATATATATATATATATATATATATATGTTAAACACAGACCGTGCATGGAACAAGGAACTCTTCTGGGAAAATTAAATCCACTATAGTCCGAATAAGTAATGGTAAATGACAATACCATAGTTTTTTTCCTTTTTCATGATTTTAGCCCGACGTGGGCAACGGGTCTCTCGCAAAGAGATCCCATAAATATAGCTTCCCTCACCAGCTATCTGCAAAGCAGACAGGATCCAGCTTTGGGACGTGGATCTAGGGTTTAAAGCAAACCTAGATCCCTACACTCAGAACCTCTATATAAGTAAAAGACTCGTTGCATTCACGTCGTGTTGAATAAATCAAAGAAAAAGGGGGTAACTATTGTATTTTTAGCCAAAAAAACCAAAACTTAAACCTCAACCGGAACATATAATGTTCTCAGGGAACCATTCTGAGTTTGTGTATATATATATATATATATATATATATTTTTTTTTTAAATGATTTTCGTATATTTGTTTTGTTGCTCAACTTTGTAAATGCTAGAGCAGGGATTCTCAAATTTAGTTAGAGTAGGGATTCCCAAACTTATTTAGAACGCGGATTCCCTAACTTATTGGGAGCAGGGATTCTCAAACTTATTTAGAGTAGCGATTCCCAAATTTATTTAGAACATGGATTCCCTAACTTTTTGGGAGCAGGGATTCCCATATTTATTTATTGATTCCCAAATTTATTTAGAACAGGGATTTCCTAACTTACTTAGAGCAGGGATTCCCTAACTTATTTTCTTCTGTACCACCTACAGCAAAACGGAAAATTTACTGTAAATTTACTCTCCAAATTTACCATAAATTTACCCTCAAATATTTTTTCAAGAGAGACCTTTATATTACAGTTATTTTACAGGTGTTCTTAATTAAAACTACTGTATGTATGATAAGCAAAGTACGTGACCGAAAAGTACAAAATTTGTTGTTGGGTATATCTTAATTAATATTAAATTTAAAAAAAGATTCGGGCATTAGGTATAAGGGAGCTCTAGTACCACAATTTGGGAATTGCTGTGAACACAGCATATACTTTCACCCGGGCAAAGGGTCATTGGTATAGTTAAATCGAGAACCGCATGTCGGTTGAAAGGTGATGAGAATCACATTTTGGGCAGAACTGCTGTGCCCAAAAAACTTTTGTACGAACCATTTCTATCCAAAAGTGACTTTTCTCGGATTTCAGCAAAAATGCCGCTCTCATTTTAATTTTCCAAAATATGGTTACCAACCTAACGTTTTTACAACGTTGATAAACATTTAGTAAACGTTTATGACCGTTTCTAGGACGTTTATAAACGTTTTATAAATATTCGTGAATATATTTTAGAGAACGTTTATTAAACGTTTCTGAATGTTTTAAAACGTTCATGAACGTTTTATAAACGTTTATGACCTTTCTAGGACGTTTGTAAACGTTTTATAAATATTTATGAATATATTTTAGGCACGTTTATTAAACGTTTCTGAATGTTTTAAAACGTTCATGAACGTTTTATAAACGTTTATGACCGTTTCTAGGACGTTTATAAACGTTTTATAAATATTCGTGAATATATTTTAGAGAACGTTTATTAAACGTTTCTGAATGTTTTAAAACGTTCCTGAACGTTTTATAAACGTTTATGACCGTTTCTAGGACGTTTATAAACGTTTTATAAATATTTATGAATATATTTTAGGGCACGTTTATTAAACGTTTCTGAATGTTTACAAAACGTTTATGAACGTTTTATAAACGTTTAGTAAACGCTTATAAAGGTTTTATAAACGTTTATGAATGTTATAGAACGTTGACAGAAAATTTATAAACGTTTATGAATGTTTATTAAAAACGTATCTTTGTTTGGTGGGATATACTGGTTTAATCAAAACAAATTTTATTTTCAAGGGCTCTCAAAACTGCGTCTATTTTAGCAGTGTCAACGGAGACCACAGGTCCAACAAACAAAGTTATTTTTAATAAACTTTTATTATAAACGTTTATAAAACGTATATAAACTTTCTAAGAACTTTTTTGTAAACAAAATATTGTTTGGAGAAAGAAGAGTCACCGTAAGTCACCGAAAGTCACCATTCTCCGAGAAGTCACCATCACCACAGGAAATTGTATATGTAAAGAAGGTGACTCACTAATTTTTAATAACTTTAAAATTTTAAAGTTTCAATTAAACAAAATTAAGCAAAATTGATCCAATGATGTGTTCATCTTGAAATAGTTCAAATATTTATTTTTTCGCAACTCTTCAGGAGCTACGTCGTGGCCATGTGGTAAACGTCGCTTACCGTAGATTACCGAAATTAAGTGAGATTGGATCTGGGTTGTAGTTCGATGGGTGACCGTCATCTACCTCCAGATGACGTAGCAACCCGCGGTTCGGATCCCACATAAAAATCGTACAGCTCCTACGTCACGTGACCTTCGGCATACGGAAGACGTTAAACAACCCCAAAACATCACTATTATCATCACACATTCATTCTTTTAACCCCCTATTCTTCTTTTAACCACCTGCTCTCTTCTTTCTCTCGGGCTAACCTTAGAGTGGATCTTAGGGTCTTTGTTGGCCTTAGCTTCTGTAGATCTGTAGATCTGTAGAACTGTAGACTATCATTCATTACACTAGGCAACAAATTTCAACTTTTTTGTTACAGACACGTGAACTACTGATTCCTACTAAAGCGCTGATGCTGATTTCAGATCTGATATCAAAATTTCTCTATCACGTCCAGATTTTGTGTAACCGAAAACCCCTATTTTTCATTTTTTTCTCACCCGCTTCTATTACGAAAGCCGTCTAAGCTACTTTTCCGTGGCACGTTTTATGTTAAGCATACTTAAATAATTAGTGAACAGGGATGTCTTTCCTCCTTTATTCTGGCTTAAGACAGACAGCGGAATTCCGCTGGCGGAGTTACCACCCCTGCGCTCAACCATCCACCCAAAGCGCGTTAGTATTTTGTTGTTACTACTGAAAGGCAAATTCCTGTTCTTAAGTGAAACTTTGGTGTGTCCTCTTCCTTTGTCGCTTGTAGGATGACGAGCTCTCCTTCTGCAGGAACCAACAATAATCTCCCATCATATTTGGGTTGAAATTACCTTGGTATCTGTTTTCCATAACTGAGATCTGTTGGTGGAAGCGCTCACCATGCTCGTCACTTACAGCCCCAAGGTTGGCCGGGAAGAAGTCAAGATGAGAATGTAAAAAATGAATTTTCAAAGACATTCTGCATCCCATTATTTCATAAGATTTAAGCATGTTTTCTACGAGTTTACGGTGGTTTTCAGCTTTGTGGTTTCCAAGAAAATTTTTGACAACTTCAACGAAAGATGTCCATGCTCCTAGTTCATTCTCATTTAGGTTAGATGGAAACGATGAGTCGTGGATGACACTGCGGATCTGTGGTCCAGTGAAAACTCCAGCTTCTAGCTTAGCATCTGTCAATATTCCTTTGAATTTATCCTTTAAATATTGGAAACCACTACCTTGATGATCCATACCCTTCACGAAATTTTTCATAAGGCCAAGTTTAATGTGAAGTGGTGGAAGATGTACTTTCTGAGGGTCAATAAGTGCTGGGTGTTTCACATTGTATTTACCAACAACATGTTCAGTTCTAGATGGCCAATCATGTTTTTTGTAGTGGTTCTTGTCATCTCTGCTGTTCCATAGACACAAAAAGCACATATGCTTTGTGTAGCCCAACTGTAACCCAAGAAGTAATGATACAACTTTAAGGTCGCCACAAATATTCCATGTGTGGTCCTTATATTTGATGAGTCTTAGCAGCAGTTTCATCGATTCATAAGTCTCATTAAGGCCAGTGGCATGTGCTACAGGTATTGAAGGTTTTTCATTGCCGTTGTGCAGTAATACAGCTTTAAGGCTAGCTTTACTAGAGTCAATGAACAGTCTCCATTCTTTTGGATCATAGCGACAGCCAATCCCTTGCATCAGACCACTAATATCGTGGCAGAAACAAACGTTTTCTTCTGTAAGTAAAATGATGAAAACTGCAAATGGCGATGGCGGAAATGGGAAACTTTGGTGTTTGGTTGGAGAAGATTAAATTCTTGAAGTCTTGAACCAAGCAACTCTGCCTTTTCTTTTGGTAATTCCAAATCGCGCACTAAGTCATTTAACTCCGCTTGACTTAACAAATGTGGGGAAATATTTGCATCTGGAACATATATGCCATCTTTCCCTGTTTCTATATCACTAGCAGAATCTTCAGATGAACTGCTGTCTGTTATCGTTGCTGGTGGAACTGGTGGTGGATTTGTTTCATCATGTGGTACTGGTTTCATTGCTGATTCGCAGTTTGGGTACGTGATCTTTGATTTGTTTTTCTTTGTGAAACCAGCAATCTTTGTCAAACAAAAATAACAATCATTGAAGTGATTTTTCGGCTCAGGCCAAACCATGGGGACTGAGAATGGCATAGCTTTTCTTTTACCATTCATCCAAGCTATTAACATTGCATTGCACTGTGCACAGCAAATATGTGGTGCCCAGTCCCTCTGTTGGTCTCCTAACTTACAGTCAAAATAACACTTGTAGGCAAGTTTAATCTTTGTTGTTATGTTTCTACGTTGTGGCTTAGGTGTATATTGTCCACAGACAAAGCAGAAGTTGTCTGGGTGATTTACACAAGCACGTCTATTTGATGCCATTTTGAATTACCATACAATATCTGAAAAAACGTAGAAAGTAATTATTACAATGTGCAAAATAAAAAGAAATACACACCGTAGTACAAAACAAATGCTATAAAAACACACAAGTCACCACAACCTGTCACTTGCTCATCAGCAGAGAGCTTCAACAACCGTTCTGCTTGACTGTCACGTAGCGACTGACCGTTGGGCCGTTGCCCGTTACTATGCTCTTGACTCAGTGTTCCCAACTCGGGATAAATTTTATTTATCAAAATTGTTCGAATTTGTATATAGTTGGCAAAAAAAATTGCTTTAACCTTGAAAAGCAAGTTTCATATTACTGGCATTAAGCCGATTAAAACCAAAATCTGGACGTGGTAGAAAATTTTACTAAAAGTGATTTGCATTTTACAGAAAATCTAGACGTGATAGAAAAAATCTAATTATAGATTTGAAATCAGCATACCGAAATTAGCTAGGAACACCTATTTGGTCTTCTGTAACAAAATCTTTGTTGCCTAGTGTTATCATTCATTATCACTTCGTACAAATAACAACATTTATATCGATATCTATCTATAAATAAAAAAAATTTGAGCGGTTTTGGACGGAGTTGAGCGGAGTAGCAAATATCTCTCGCTCAGTCGCCTGTGATAATTGGCTGACTCGGGTAAAGTGGGTGGAGCTAATGTCTCTCTCTCTCAGTCGCCCGTTAGGGTCGGATCTATCAAGATGAGCCGCGTTAAAGATTACGAAGTGATCACAACCCCTACCCGTAGTATAGGGAGCCGAAGCCGGGGCTTGTTAATTTTAAAGAAATAACGTAAAATACACATTTTATTTACATTCAACTTTGTTTACGTTAAACAAAAACTTACATCCCGGCAAGTAGTAAGGGTTGTAATTGATTCGTTATCTGGTTTACATCAAACAATACAAAAATTGTGTAATTAAAGATTATTAATAATATACTGTATCTTAATAAAATGTAATCACCTCTCTCTCTCTCTCTCTCTCTCTCTCTCTCTCTCTCTCTCTCTCTCTCTCTCTCTCTCTCTGTATGTTTATACTTATATGAAACAATAATATTATTTCGAAATAACAGCTCGAGCGATATGTAATTAATTTCCTATATAACGTTCACCTGACAACGTATTTTTCTTATATACAGGAATGTTATTTACAGTATGTCTGTCATAAAAAGAGGTTACCAGGTAGTATGATATATATATATATATATTTCACATTTCTGCCATGTCAAATTTATTCCCCAAGAGTATTCGAACCTGGAGCCTCTGACTTAGGAATTTATGACAAGACAAAAGTTATATATATATATATAATATATAATATATATATATATATATATATATATATAGAGAGAGAGAGAGAGAGAGAGAGAGAGAGAGAGAGAGAGAGAGAGAGAAACACACACACACACACACACACACACACACACACACACACACACACACACATTTTACGTTATAAAAGGAGGATGAACATAAGCCTACTTAAATTTTAAAACATGTCACGACTACTTGTGAAGAATACGCCAGTACGCTAAGCCCATGGTTCTCAAAGTGGTGTTCGCTGTAGGGGTCCGTGTAAAGCTGCAGAAATGGAAACCAGTGAAAGTTGCCAACCTGGGCTTCCGAACCCAGTACCCGTGGTTGAGTGGCTTATTATGAGAGCAGACTGTAAGATTGGTAAAATACAAAATTTCACATTTCACACGTAACTTACAGTAATATAAAAGTACTGAAGCAACTTGGTCAGAGTTCGTATCTCAGTGGGTAACACCGTCTCCCTATGAGCGAAATGAACACACTGAGGTCGGAGGTTCGACGTGGTGCTGGTAATAATAATACAGGAGTTAAACGATGGACCGCATTAGTCGGCCTGAGCGCTGTGTCAGTTTTTGGCTCTCCTGAATGACTAATGTAATTCTTAATAATAGCCCTTACTATAAAGGCGAACTATATTATATAATCGCAGCTTTTAAAACGATGTAGGCCCACGCTCGGATGCACGTTCCTGCATTAATTACACGGAGAAAAGTACTTATAAGTTAAAATAACGAAATACATAATTAAATATTTGGAAACCCCAACTAGTTTATCCATCCATACTACTGTATATTTACATAAACTTTGCTTATAGTTCTGTTATCCCCCAAGGCAGTAGTGCGCAAACAGAGGGGGGGGGCGGGATTAAAAATAGAACCAATCACAAAAGCGGGATTGAATGAAATAAAATAAGAATAGAATAAATTGGTTACATAAATATTTAATTAAAGCTGTTTATTTTAAGCGCATTTCACTGGTTATATTTTATTCAATTGTCTCTGAATGAAAGAAGATTACGTCATTAAGAGTAACTTTTATTTTATTACGATAATGAAAGTCCACATTTGTGAAAAGTAATTAGTATTAACAAGTTAATTTAACGAAAATTATAACGAATTTTAGTACTTTTTTTTCTTAATATAAAATCTAAAAAAATTTGATATTTTTAAAAATTAAATTCTTCCATGAATTTGAGTACCAATTACATTATTAGAAGGAAGTTCGGGGGTTTGGGGGGTGGGGGACTTGGGGGGGACGCAATAATTTGTTTGCTTATCTAATGCGGATGAGTAGAGTGTGAGCGAATGGGAAAAGTTTGAGGATTCGTGTCCTAAGTAAGGTATAGCTTCCCAGGTAGCACATTACATTTTAAGAATATGACGTTAACATTGAAATGTTATAAAAATATTTTAATGTTATTTTAACGTTATGAAAATATTTTAACGTTATTTTAACGTTACAAAAATATTTTAATGTTATTTTAACGTTATTTTAACATTATAAAAAATTTTAACGTTATTTTAACGTTATAAAAATATTTCAACGTTATTTTAACGTTATAAAAATATTTTAACGTTATTTTAACGTTATAAAGATATTTCAATTTTATTTTAGCATTATAAAATATTTTAACATTATAAAACTATTTTAACGTTATTTTAACGTTATAATAACATTTTAACGACGTCATTGAAACATAATACAAAAATGTTATCACAACATTTCTCAAACTATACATTTTCACATTGTTAAAGAATTCTAAGCAACATTTATACATGTAAACATTTTTTAAACATTTTTTTAAACATTTTTTAAACATTTTTTAAACATTTTTTAAGTGTCATTTCTTAACATGTGTTTGCAACCTTTCAGTAATGTTAATATGTTTAAAATGTTTCACGGAACATTTAAATAACGTCATTATCACATTTCTGTGTTACCTGGATTAGTATTAGAAGGCCGGCCTGTTAACCTAAAGGTATCGGGTTCGAGTTTTGGCTAGGATCTCAGGTTTCTTTCTACGATTAAAAGATGTTTCGCTGGGTGTTCCTTGGCGGGGAAATAGTCCGGACCCCACTTTAAAGCTGGAGGTCCCCTCCGTCGTATGACTTTCATACAGATGTCGCGAAAGATGTTACAGAACCTCCCAAAAACATTATTATCTCTTATGAAAATTTAATATTTAGTGCCATCACAGTGAGGAGTGCCAGAAACTGGCACAGCGCTCAGACCAAATGAATACGGCTCATTGAGCTAACTCTTCGATTACACTGGTCAACACTCATTTTATTGCCAATCATATTAGAGTGATTTTGGGGTAACTTTGTGGTGCTGATTCCGAATATGACATCGGTTTGCTAGATTGGCTCTAATTTATGGATAATGGTACCCCATTGAAACACGTAAAAATGCAAAAATTTAATGTTCAGCGCGAGCCTACTACAAATCGCATTGAAATTGTGTCTCAAATCATACAAAATAAACACATGAAATACATAATGGCATTTTATTCGGTCTCACCATCTAGAATGTTCCGGTAGTTTCCCATATGCACGCGTTATGGTTACGTTTCCTATTCATTGAGGGTATTCATTATCTCAAGAACTAGAGCCAAATCGGAAAAACTACTTTCATTTTGGAATTCAGCAACCCCAAAATACCCTAAATTCCTACGAATTTCCTTGGCAACGAAAAAAAAAAGTTTTTTTGTTGACCTGTGTTATTATTATGTATTATTATTACCAGCCCCACCGGGAATCGAACTCCTGACTTCAGTGTCTGCACTTCGCTTACAGGAAAACGGTTTTACACACTGAACCACCATGGGCGCTAGCGCTATCACAGCGTGGGTTGGTTAAGCCTTTCGCAAAGGTTGGCAAGGCTTTAACCCTGCATTTGATTGATTTAATTAAATATTTTTCTCCATAATAAGCTTTTATAAAGACTCAAGATTGATAAGATGAAAAAAACCTAAGCCAATATTGTTATTTTTGTTGTTGTTTTTTCTTATTACTGCTTAATTATTATTATTATTATTATTATTATTATTATTATTATTACAATCTGAATTGATTTTCTTTAAAAAATAGGTTTTATCCAATAAGAATGTACTTTTTTCTTTTGAGTTTTAAGGTATGGCCACGTGACAACACCGCTTCCCTTTAGATCTGCGAAGTTAAGAGACATCGGGTGTGAGTGGTAGTTGGAAAGTTTCCGTCCTTTGCGTTCAGATGATGTAGCGACCCGTAGTTCACATTCCACGTTAAGCAGTAGGTCTTCTTTGTTATATAACTGTGGCTCTTAGAACGGAGAAGAATTCATGACCTCAACATTTTCTCTTAACCTGTGGTGAA
>JAJOZX010002166.1:545000-550000 GCA_023014485.1 Bathynomus jamesi | reverse complement strand
TGAAAAAGAAATACTTATTGATTTAGAAAGCAAAATGGAATTACATGACCGAATATTAAAGGAATTTGCTTTAAAACCAAAACGCTTGGACTTTATGTTCAAGTAAATAAAATTCAAATAATTTTTTTTACCGAGGTATGTATTTATTTATTTTATTGATAATCTTAAGTTATCGTCATGCATTTAAATGTCGGCTCATATGTAGACTTGAAAATTTAAAAAGAGCCCGAGTAGTCTTGAAGAGCTGGAGTCGCCACTCATATATACAGTATATATAGGGTTGGCCCCCAGTGCTCTATGTTGGTGAGGTACAGGAGTATAATTGGCTAATTAGCTAATTAGCGTTGAAGACCGAATTTGTTAAAGATAATGAATAAAATTCTCATAAGCGTTCATAAATTTATTAAATTAATAATTAATTATTAATAATAAATTAATAATTAATTAATGATAATAAATTAATAATTATCGATAATCATAAATTAATAATTAATTAATGATAATAAAGCAATAGTAATAAATTAATAGTCAATAATAATAAATTAATAATAAATTAATAATCATTAATAATAAATTAATAATTAATTAATTATAATAAATTATTAATAATAATAATAAATTAATAATTATAATAAATTAATAATTAACTGATAATAACTTGATTATTCGATCGTATACTCATGAACAAGTCTAAAAAAATAGAGAGACCATTCGAAGTTTTCCTGGCCAAACCCACCAT
Organism: Bathynomus jamesi; assembly: GCA_023014485.1. Lineage (NCBI taxonomy): Eukaryota > Metazoa > Arthropoda > Malacostraca > Isopoda > Cirolanidae > Bathynomus > Bathynomus jamesi. The sequence goes on along the minus strand of JAJOZX010002166.1, from coordinate 549,261 downwards.
GTTGGGGTCATGGTTGCCAACCACCAGCCCCTAAATTTGCTTGGTCTCTGCTTATATACACACACACCTTGCTTTGGGGGAATACTGGAGTCATACTGATGGAAGAGAAGTATTATCTCAAAGGTATTACCTCTCTCTCTCTCTCTCTCTCTCTCTCTCTCTCAACCTAAGTGGGGACATTATAACGGTTGTTACCAGTAAAAAAGTTTATTAAAACAGTTAATTATTTTAAAATTTTCCACATGAAATTAACCCTAATTCCATACACTGTAAATACAGGGTAATTCACTCACTGGTAGCCACAGAGTATCGCTAATACGATACTCTGAGGCTACCAGCGAGTGAATCACCCTGTATAATTTTATTTGTGTTTTATCTAAACTAAGTTTATTTCCAAATAAAGTCATTTATTTTGTTTGATTTTAACAAAACAAAAGATTTTAACAAATATTTTCAACACACTCTAGGCCTAACTAACCTAAACTAGCTTAAACTAACCTAAGCCTAACCAACCTAACCTAACACAACCTAATCTAACATAACCTAGCCTATTCTAACCTAATCTAATATATTAGAAAGTTATTACGAACTCTGTCTTTGAAGTGCGTCTGGATTCTACAATTTTGCCAAATTGTCTATTAAAACCAAAACAGGCGGAGTGTGTCATATTGGGTATTTACTAAATCCAGGTATACAACGTCTAATTGTCCCATACCCATAACAGTTTATCAACTGACAGAGACTTTTTCGCGTGTAAGGTTTCGATAAACCATAAAAATTACTAATTGGTAATATCGTGTCTTTCTTTGTCACCCTTGTCATGTCACCGTTTTGATGACAGTAATGAAATTTCAAAGTCAATTTCAAAATTAAATTTCAGTCATTACTAATTAGTAATTTTTTATGGTTTTGAGAAATTTTATATTTCTAAGCTAACTTTATTCTGTAATATATAATATATATATACACACACACACACACACACACACCACACACGAAGATATATATATATATATATATATACACACACTACGAAGTATATATATATATATCACACACACACAACTCAGAATGGTCCCCTGAGAAACTTATATGTTAAACAGACCGTGCATGAACAAGGAACTCTTCTGGGAAATTACATCCACTATAGTTTGAATAAGTAATGATAAAGTAACCCGGAGTAACCCTGTGCCCACGTTGGGCTTTCCATCCTGAAAAAAGAAAAAAACTATAGTATTTGTCATTTAACATTACTTATTCGAACTATAGTGGATGTAATTTCCCAGAAGAGTTCCTTGTTCCATGCACGGTCTGTGTTTAACATATAAGTTTCTCTCAGAGGACCATTCTGAGTTTGTGTATATTAAACGAACGTGTTATGTGCCTTGAAAAGTGGACGCTCAATGTCCCGGTTGAGGTTTAAGTTTTGATTTTTGGCTAAAAATACAATAGTTACCCCTTTTTCTTTGATGTATTCAATCGGACGTGAATGCAACGAGTTTCTTGCGTATATTGAGGTTCTGAATGTAGTAGGCTAGGAGCAAGCTGTAAACCCTAGATCCTGTCCCAAAGCTGGATCCTATCTGCTTTGCAGATAGCTGGTGAGAGAAGCTATATTTTGGGGCCTCATTGCGAGTAACCCGGTGCCAACGTTGGGCTTTCGATCATGAAAAAGAAAAAACTATCGTATTTGTCATTTAACATTACTTATTCGAACTATAGTTGATGTAATTTCCCAGAAGAGTTCCTTGTTCCATGCACGGTCTGTGTTTAACATATATATTTTTTCATTTGTTTCGTTCTCCCTCCTCATCTTGCGCGGAATATTCTCCTATACAAGCGTCGTTCTTTAAATTATACTGCGTGTTTGCAGTTAAAATGTATATAATGTACGGCCTGCGAGAGGTGCCCCCTTGGGGCATTGGTTTCTGCGCTATGTAGGAGAATTACGGCATCTGATCGAGTGAGGCCCATGGTGTAATGGTTATCATATCTGACCGGCAATCGGAAGATCCCGGGTTCGATTCCCGGGTGGTTACCTCATTTTTTCAATTGTTTCATTCTCCCTCCTCATCTTGCGCGGTATATTCTCCTATACAAGCGTCGTTCTTTACGATATATATATATATATATATATATATATATATATATATTTCATAAAGTCAAATATCAAAAGTGCCTAATTTAATGTTATAGACAATATATTCTCTATTTTATTATCATATATTTTATCTGTAAAGATTTTTATTTTAGCATATTCGGGTTTTTTAATATTTATGAAACTTATCTTCTTCAGGCTATTCTTGCTGGTGAAGCAAATTGTCCGACTTTAAATAAAGTAGGTTTTCTGCAATGATAATGCAGGGAAAAGAGGCGAGTCAAGTTGTGAGTCAAGTTGCTTGGTTTGGTCAATGTAACTGAATATTTACTCGCTTCACACTCGTGAAGTGAATATGGATAACAAAGTTGGCCAAATTCCCGTTTTCTTTGAACAATTTTCTTTTTTTTATTTTGAAGGGAGAATAAATTAAATTTTTCGTGATGATACTGGTCTACAAATAAGAATGTAAAAGACACTAATTTATATACATACGCACGCACACGTACGTACACACACACACACACACACACACACACGTGAGCGTGAGCTTTCTTCTGGGTTTAAATTAAAGGCAAACGGACTTGAATACATTTGTCGGCATAAATAAAATGGTTCCCCCGTTTCAGTAAATTTTCTTACTTTGCTAGAAGCGTTTTTTTAACAGTAATACATTTAGCCACGAAAAGGAATTTTTCCCCAAATTACCTTATAAAAGAAGGCTTTTAACCCAGCTGATGATGGATCTCCTTCTCTCTTTTTTGCCAGTTCTCAACCGCGCGAGACAAATTGCACTTTTCAAAGGAGGAAATATTTAACCCAAAACTTATTTTGGGTTAATGCCCGTATTTTAATCTAGGTGGGCGAACAAACAGAGACATTTGGGAACATCTGCCACAGTACATTTTTTGCCTCACTTTCCACAAAATAAGCTTTTCTTTTTTATGCATGAAGGAGGGGCCAAGGGTGAATGCCCCCCTCCCCCAAAACAGAAGTATATGCAAAGAGTCAGTGAAGGAACTTGAAAAAAAAATCCTGTAATTGGACTTTTATTTGCGTGTCGAGGATTAGTAGAACAGTAAATATGCGAGGGTCGGTACGAAAGTAATGCCTCTCATTGTATTTACGAACTGAAAAATAAGAGACATTACTGTACTTTCGTATGGACCCTCGTAGATCAGCACTATACATTTAAGGAACTAATATTCATATTTGAATTATAGAATATTAAATATGAGGTTTTAGTATTTCTTATATACCCATAATCGAACACACACACACACACACACACATATATATATATATACACACACACACACACACACACTGTATATATAAAAAAAATTTCAGAATCAACCTGTGTTGGACCTCTCTACAGCATGCCGCATAATTTGGGGTATTTCATCTACCCATTTATCTACCAACCAGAAGACTGGAAAATAAAGTATGAAACACTAAACTCCCTAATCTAACCTACACCATCCATTTTATAAAGATTTTCTTTTTATTTTATACAGGTAGTCGTCATTTCATCATTTCATCATTTCATCGTTGTATCATTTCTCTGCTGAATGTTGAGGTCATCCTGCTGAGAGACTTACTTTTAAAAATGAATTGTAATCATTTTCCAGCTGAATATTTGTATACTATAAGAGAACCTTAAGTCAGGTGATGCTCTGGAGGTGCTAAGGCAATTACAGTCCAACAGCGTCTTCACCTGAAGACTGGTGGAATGTGTTTCTCTGCGTAGTTTGTGAGCATTACCTAACTGACAGAGGTTACTGCTTTTCCTCTTAAACCAAGTGATGCTTCATTATCAGCGTAAGTAGATGTACTGTGTGTGTGTATATATATATGTAACTTGGTTGGAAGGTTTGTTCTTAGGGAAGCGTAACTTAGCGAGGAATAGGAGGACGAAAAGATGGTACATGTTTATTGACAGACGTTTCGGAAAAATTCAATTTCCATCATCAGTGCTAAAAATTTTAAAACAAGTAAAAATAAATAAGTATAAATAGAAACGAACAACAAATTAAAATGGCGCAACAATTAGCGAGAATCAAAAGCAGGTTACATGTGTATTAAATTAAAAGATTAAAAGTTAAATGATATAAAGTATAAAAGTATGGATAATAAGTAAAATATAAAATGGTTTAGGTGAAG
>JAJOZX010002166.1:532500-540000 GCA_023014485.1 Bathynomus jamesi | reverse complement strand
ATCAGAAACTAGTGTAAGGCAAATTGTAAAAGAAGACCTCGGACTTAGACCATACAAACGTGTACGTGGACAGAAGAAGATCAACACCACTGACCAAGAAAAATGAGTCATAAATGCAAAAAAAAGTACTAAGACGCATCGTAGTTATGAAAGCAAGTCAAACATTTTTTACTGGTGAAAAAATATTCACTGTAGAACCACCAATGAACTCTCAGAACAACAGAGTATACTCAGAATCCCATCAATTAAAGAATCAAATTTCGGACGAAAGACTGTACGCAACAAAGGAGCCACTTTTCCAAAAGTATTATGGTGTCTGTCGGTGTTTCCAAGCTGGGAAAAACATCTCTTCATTTCGTTGAGGCCGGTGTGAAAGTTAATGGCGAATATTATCGAAATGTTCTTTTAGCAAGCATGATTCCAGAGATGCGTGTTCTGGCAAATGGAGGTCATTTTGGTTTTCAACAGGATGGAGCAAGAGCACATACGGCAAAAGACACTTTGTTTATTTAAATGAACACGTTCCCGAATTTATTGAACCGGAGAATTGGCCTCCGAACAGTCCTGATTTGAATCGTGTTGATTATGGGATCTGAGAAAACTTGTTAGAACGAGTTATCATGGTAAGAAAATCAGAAATGTTAACCACCTGAGAGTGTTCTGATTGAACAATGGGCCGAATTCCCACAAGACCAGATTGATTCAGTAGTAGATCAATTTTAACCAAGACTTTGAAAAGTAATAGAAGTTGGAGGAAAACCATATTGAACAGTATTTTTAGTTTGACATTTTAATAACAATTTTATACGAAAGGAATTTTTGGTTGTATAATAAAGAAATTTTTGAGTATTTACTGTATCTTTACATTCTATTTTTGTTTACGTGCTAAAATGAGGTCTATTCAGCTACTGTGCTAAAAATTTAAAGAAATGTTGTCAGATAACGTTATTTTATTTTGTTAAAGTTTTATCAAAAGTGAAAAGAAATTATTGAGTTTAAAAGGAAAAGTACGGACGCATGTTTTTTTTTGGTGGATCCTGTATATATATTCAGTTACAACAATTTTCTGTATATTTGAGTGCAATTTTTATACAAAATAACGGTCATGCTCCTGCATATTTTGAAAGGATATTTCTCTCCGTCTGTCGGTCTGTCTGTCGTCTGTCTGTCTCTCTCTCTCTCTCTATTATATATATATATACACACTCTATACACACACACACACACACAAATACATATATATATATATATATATATATATATATATATTAGGGTGGATCGATTTTACATTTTTTTCGATTTCCATATTCTAATAGAGACAAAAACTTGCGCATGCATGAGAAAATAGCCTCTGCAAAATCTTAGCTTAATAGGTAATCATCTTCTGCCCCCGGCAGAGCGATTAAAATCATATTTTAGTAGTCAAAAACGTATTTTTCTTATAATTTTTAAAATATTTCAATATGCATCAAAATTATTCCTAATAACTATAAAGTCGATGAAAAGACCTCATATGATCGTTTTTCCAAGCGCGTTGTCCTACGTTAATATCTTTTGCCCCCGGCAACAACGTCAAATGTTGAAAAAATAGGTAATTTATATACATATTTTCAGATCGGCTCTTTGTCTTAAATAATGCATTTATATATTTCCCATAGCATTTATATCGTTGCTTAGGCATGAAATAACACACACGCAAAATTTTATGACTCTAGGCTAGGGTTTAAAGGTCATCTGTGGTGAGTGCTGCCAGCAGCAGCTGCCACTGACGCGCCAGTACGCACTGCGCAGTTCCCTCAGTTGCCTTTTGACAGCGTCGAAGGCAGGTGTGCATTTTGCAGCTGGCTCCTCGAGTCCTCAGTGTGTGTGTGTGCGCGTGTGTGGCTCCTCACTCAGAGTCCTCAGTGTGCTCAATCTCTCTGCTCATATCCTTGTTTGTTTTTCTCATAACTCTGTTTTTTTCGATTTTATTGCATAACAGAACAATACATTATTCTTTAATCTTTACAGGATGGCTACCGCTACAACTAGAAGATCGGTTACGTGTCCAATATTTGGTGCTGGGAAAGATTTGAATTTGAGATGTTTTCCCACATGTGAAGATGTGATGCAATACTACCATCATGTGAGAACTGAGTTGAGATCATCAAAGAAGGAACCTCCATTCAAAGACATCGCCGCTGTGGTCACGGAGAGACTGGAATACTTGTGGAAATTAGCTTCCATTCCAAAGGGTGGAGTCATTCGTATGATTGAAATGAAACTACAAAGGTCAGTTCAGTGGATCATATGCCTATTACACGGTAATGAATTATCACTGCGACACCTCATTCAAGACTTGGACGGCAAAACAACTGGGCCAATGGGCTTTACTGGACCAGTTGGAAAACAACTGAACGACTGCGAAAAACTTCCAATTACAGAATTCGATGCCATTCCATCTCCCGACATTGACATAGATGATGCCGAGTTGAGCACTGACCAAAAATATTTGTTAGGCATCTACAGAGCAGTGTCGAGCGGTAGCTGCTCTTCAGCTCTCGCGGCTCGAAATCCAGGTAAGATGGCGCATTCCAGGTGGCTGACAACAGCAAATAGATTTCTGCGCCTCTATGTTTCAACCAGTGAACCCTCCCGCACCTTCAACGAAATTGTGCGATTCATTATGACAGTTTACGCACCAATTTGGTTTAAGATAAAGAAAAACTCCAGTTTCACTGAGGGCGCAAAACATTTTTTCGAAATGATGCGTCTCTCTCAGACCATGCCTCAAAGATCTAAGACAATCGCCAACAAAGTCCTCCGTAGAAATTCTTTCTTTGCTCACCGAGAAAATATTTTGATCTCCATGCTACATGCCGATGAGCAACACATAAGAGAATTGGGATGGAGAAGAATATTAAAAGCACGATCAAAACAATCACCAGCGGGGGAAATTCGAGCCTTCGCCATGCCTGAGCTGCTCTACGATAGTCAAAACTATTACGAAATGATCAACTGGCAAACGGCTGAGGTGATCGAACCCCCCGTTACAAAAACAATACCTGATACCCGAATAAAAGAGTTTGTTGAGACGGGAGACCGGCCTGATGGACTGATCCCACTATTCCCTTGTCATACTCAAGCGGTCGAGAGACTCATCAAATTAGTAACCGAAGCCTCTGCCAGTGTAAGTGGAATAGAAGAGAGGGACGGATTCATCCGCTCCCGTCTTCACTCCCGAACAAAAATTCCACGATTTGATTCTAAGAAAGATTACCGTATGTAAATCGACATGCAGCCAAAGGAAGGGTGGTTGGGGCTGGATAGGGTGGAACTCGACGTACAGCCACCTCCTCGTGGTGAGTTCTGGGTTGCTAATTTTATAAAATTAGCAAGCGAGGAGCTGTACTTAGTACTTATCGTACTTATAACATCGCATTAACGTTATTATAATCCACATTTAGACTTTTCTCGGGGACAGAAGATATTACTCTAGAGTCATAAAATTTTGCGTGTGTGTTATTTCATGCCTAAGCAACGATATAAATGCTATGGGAATATATAAATGCATTATTTAAGACAAAGAGCCGATCTGAAAATATGTATATAAATTACCTATTTTTTCAACATTTGACGTTGTTGCCGGGGGCAAAAGATATTAACGTAGGACAACGCGCTTGGAAAAACGATCATATGAGGTCTTTTTCATCGACTTTATAGTTATTAGGATTAATTTTGATGCATATTGAAATATTTTAAAAATTATAAGAAAAATACGTTTTTGACTACTAAAATATGATTTTCATCGCTCTGCCGGGGGCAGAAGATGATTACCTATTAAGCTAAGATTTTGCAGAGGCTATTTTCTCATGCATGCGCAAGATTTTGTCTCTATTAGAATATGGAAATCGAAAAAAATGTAAAATCGATCCACCCTAATATATATATACAGTATTGACCTTCGTGTGAAGAGAGACCAACGCACGAAACTACTACGAGGTGTGTATATATACACACACCTTTGGTTAACCTTTGGTTAACCTTTTAGTTAGCTTCCGCCCGAAATGTTCATTCTGACGAAGGTCAAGCTTTTCACTCCACCTTAGACCTACAGCTTTACGTGGAATCCGAACCACGCCCCATCAGCAGTCCAGTGTCTTAACCACTAGGCCACCTAGGGTACCCATTTATCTGCCGCCGTCAGGTCTCGAACCCGGGGCCGATGGTTTCGTAGTCAGCGACGCTAACCACTACACCACCGAGGCGCCCCTATATATATATATATATATATATATATATATATATATATATATGTGTGTGTGTGTGTATATCCATTACTTGTAAAATATAAGATCAAAGTTATCCCTGAAGGAGTCATCTTGCAAAAGCAGAAATGAATCATTTGCAAAGCGATTCTCAAGGCAGTACTTTCCATCTGAATATTCTTGCAACTTAAAGCAATAAGGACTATAAAGGAATTTCTAGACAATTCCGAAAATTATTCTAAGGAATGCATTCCTAGCGTATTTCAAGCTACAGAAGTAGCTTTCCATTAGCCGAGCGTTAACTCAATATTACAGGTAATTTGGTCTATAAGTTACAAATTGGCTTAATTTTAGGAGACCGTTTTATTCAATTTTCATTTAAAAACAAGAAAACGTTCTTTTAAGACGTTCTCGAGGGAGCACGTTTTTATTGGGGGTGTCTTTGTATTGAAGGCTTTTCGGAGTTTGAATTAATTCCGAAAGTGTGTTGTTAAATTTAGGTATTTTTTGTATATATATATATATATAAATTTAAGCAGAAAGCAACAGACAAGGAAAGAAACATCCATCAAGTTGGAAAGGGACTATATTTTGTATATTGCAACGTTTCAAGCACAAACTATGCTCATCCTCAGGCAAAAATTCTAAAAAGTTAAAAACATAATATTAAAAACCATAATGACATTAACAAATTAAAATAGGGAAAAATCCACAAGCATTAAAAACAAAGTCACACTAAAAAAATTCTAAAAAGTTACAATTAAAAACCATAATGACTATTATGAAACAAAAGCGAACAATTAACAAGCTTTAAAACAATAAAAGTGACACTAAAAACGAACAATGAATAACAGCTATAAAATACAAAATGTAAAACTCAAAAAACTAAAAAATTCACAGGCTATCTTTTAAAACACTAAAAAATTAAAAACCCACACTAAAAGGAACACACCTTAAGTCTAAGCAGCACAGATTCCGAGGCAAAACTAAAAAAACAGAAACATCTAAAACCAAGTAAAGGTTGGTTGTTCAAGATGTTCAGTTTAGACGGAGGGGAACGGATGAAATATCAGAGTTAAGCGAAGGGGAGTTTTTTTTAATATACAGGGATTCTAGAAGTCTTAACGTTTGCTCACACGGAGCGGAATCTAAAATGTTAAAATTAGCTAAAGTTATATCGACTTTGCATAGAACAACATGGCTGCGTATAGCTGAAGCTTCTTTAGTTTTCAAAGGTTTGTCAGTTCTATGGCTTATGCCCATATGGGCACAGAAACGCGACTCGAGGCTCCAACTTGATGGATGTTTCTTTCCTTGTCTGTTGCTTTCTGCTTAAATTGAAATTGAAGCTTGCCAGAAGCGGCCTTCACCAATATGTATATATATATATATATATATATATATATATATATATTAACGTAAAGAACGACGCTTGTATAGAAGAACATTCCGCGCAAGATGAGGAGGGAGAACGAACAAATGAGGTGATCACCCGGGAATCGAACCCGGGATATTCCGATTGCCGGTCAGATATGATAACCACTACACCATGGGCCTCACTCAATCAGAAGTCGTAATTCTCCTACATACGCGCAGAAACCAATGCCCTGAGGGGGCACCTCCCGCATGCCGCACATATATACATTTCAACTGCAAACAACACACAGTATAATGAACGTAAAGAACGACGCTTGTATAGAAGAACATTCCGCGCAAGATGAGGAGGGAGAACGAACAAATGAAAAAATGATGTAACCCCTCAGGGGATTGGTTTCTGCGCGTATGTAGGAGAATTACGACTTCTGATTGAGTGAGACCCATGGTGTAGTGGTTATCATATCTGACCGGCAATCGGAAGATCCCGGGTTCGATTCCCGGGTGGTTACCTCATTTTTTCATTTGTTCGTTCTCCCTCCTCATCTTGCGAGGAATGTTCTTCTATACAAGCGTCGTTCTTTACGTTAATTATACTGTGTGTTGTTTGCAATTGAAATGTATATATGTGCTGCATGCGGGAGGTGCCCCCTCGGGGCATTGGTTTCTGCGCGTATGTAGGAGAATTACGACTTCTGATTGAGTGAGGCCCATGGTGTAGTGGTTATCATATCTGACCGGCAATCGGAAGATCCCGGGTTCGATTCCCGGGTGGTTACCTCATTTTTTCATTTGTTCGGTCTCCCTCCTCATCTTGCGCGGAATGTTCTTCTATACAAGCGTCGTTCTTTACGTTAATTATACTCTGTGTTGTTTGCAGTTGAAATGTATATATATATATATATATATATATATATACAGGGTGTCCCAGAATTAACTATCTATTTCAATGAAATCGGACAAATTTTTTAAAAACACTTTTATTTATGTTTATCATGTTTAATATGTGTTAAAAATGTATAAATTTCTAAATTTTTGTCATAATTTTATTTTCATATTTTTTTCATTATCTGGTCCAATGAAAGACCGTCTGAAGTCATAGAATGGCAAAGAGACTCTCCAAAAGTTAACGTGTGGCTTGGAATGACCAAATCCAAAATTTATGGCCCATTCTTCTTTGCGAAGCAACTGTAACAGGTACCGTCTACCTTGATATGCTTCAGCAGTTTCTCGAACCACAGCTTCTTGATGATGGCATTCTTGATAATGTTGTGTTTCAACAAGAAGCATTGATCTTTTGGCGATAAACCTTTGTTTTTATGAAACCCCATGCAAAGAAATCCAGGGGTGTCAAATCCGGAGAACGCGGAGGCCAAGGTCGAGGTCCTCCACGTCCAATCCACCGATTCGGAAGGCGTCTGTTGAGGTATTCTCGAACAATTAGAGCATAATGACATGGTGCTCCATCTTGTTGAAACACAACATTATCAAGAATGCCATCATCAAGAAGCTGTGGTTCGAGAAACTGCTGAAGCATATCAAGGTAGACGGTACCTGTTACAGTTGCCTCCGCAAAGAAGAATGGGCCATAAATTTTGGATTTGGTCATTCCAAGCCACACGTTAACTTTTGGAGAGTCTCTTTGCCATTCTATGACTTCAGACGGTCTTTCATTGGACCAGATAATGAAAAAATATGAAAATAAAATTATGACAAAAATTTAGAAATTTATACATTTTTAACACATATTAAACATGATAAACATAAATAAAAGTGTGTTTTTAAAAAATTTGTCCGATTTCATTGAAATAGATAGTTAATTCTGGGACACCCTGTATGTATATATATATATATATATATATATATATATATATATATA
>JAJOZX010002166.1:505000-530000 GCA_023014485.1 Bathynomus jamesi | reverse complement strand
GGCAATCATGTAGAGAATGTTTCGTAAATAAAGTTACATTTTGCTAAAAAGTGCTAATTTTCCCTATGTATGGAGACTTTTGGGACACCCTGTATATATATATAATAAAGAAAAACAGGAGGGTATCGATAGGGAAATACAAGCCCTGATTAAGGACCATACAGAGAGGGAAGAGGAAAAGGCGGTAGAAGCAATAAAGGAAAATCCAAAATACTTCTATAGCTATGCAAAAAGGAAAACAAAAACGCGCGCCACTATTGGGCCCTTAAGGACGAGAAATAATGATCTAACCGACGATCCAAAAGAAATATTTAATACATTGAGAGCTCAATATGAATCAGTTTTCAGTACCCCAAAAAGTGACAAAGCGATACGTGACATAAATGCATTCTTTGAAGAGGAATTGCAAGGAGAGTATATAACAGACTTTGATTTTACACCAGAAGATGTAGCGAGAGCTATAGGACAAATGAAACCACATTCAGCTGCGGGTCCGGACAATTGGAACGCATTATTGATTAAAAACTGTAAAAATGAAATAGCTACAGTAAGCTACCTTTATACTGGATATGGAGAAGATCCCTAGACATCTTGAAAAGAGCAAACATTGTCCCTATATATAAAGGAGGGAACAGATCTCAAGCAAAGAACTATAGACCAGTGCCATTGACGTCCCACCTCACCAAAGTATTTGAAAGAATAGTTAGAGAGAAAATTTATGATTTCCTGGAGACACGGGAAAGATTCAACGAAAATCAGCATGGATTCCGATCAAGTAGATCATGCCTATCACAACTAATAGAACACTACAACAATATCCTAGATGCATTGGAAGGCAATGATAACTACGATGTTATATACACAGATTTTGCTAAAGCTTTCGACAAATGTGACCATGGTATAATAGCACATAAAATTAAATATATGGGAATAACAGGCAAAGTGGGAAAATGGATCTACAACTTCCTCAGAGAACGTCTGCAGGTCGTCAAAATTCAAGATATATGATCATCAGAATCGGAAGTACGCAGCTCAGTACCACAAGGGACAGTACTGGCCCCACTCCTGTTCATTATCATGCTAACAGACATAGACAGCGGAGTAAACAGCAACAGTATAGTAACATCCTTTGCAGACGATACAAAGATCAGCAGAAAAATCAGCGATGTACATGACGTGGAGGCCTTGCAGAGGGACACGAACAAAATATACAAATGGTCAGAAGACAACAACATGTCATTTAACACCGAGAAATTTCAGCTCTTGAGATATGGTAGAACAGAAGAACTTAAACAGACTGCATATTATGCTCCAGATAGACAGGAAATTCAGAGAAGCACGAAAGCGATCGATCTCGGGATAATAATGACAGATGATGCGAAATTTGAAACACAAAATCAGGTAGCGATAAATAAAGCAAAAAGAGTCGCCGGACAGGTACTAAGAACGTTCAAGAGAAGGGACAGGACAGTGATGATTCCCCTGCTAAAAACACTGATTATGCCAAAACTTGAATACTGCTCAGTTTTGACGTCCCCATATAAAAAGGAAGAAACTAATAAACTAGAAGAAACGCAAAGGCATTTCACAGCCAAGATTGATGGCTGCAAAGAACTCAACTACTGGGAAAGACTACGTAAACTAAATCTGTACTCCCTGGAAAGAAGAAGAGAGAGGTACACCATAATCTACATATGGAAAATGATCGAAAAACTGGTACCAAACCTAAAACTAAACCCAATTACCATTCAAACAACGCTGGAAAATAGGAAAGGCAGAATGTGTAGTGTTCCCAAATTAAGGGCTCGACAAGGGACCTCCTCAACTCTGAAGGAAAATAGCTTGGTTGTCAGGGGGCCAAGACTTTTCAACCAGCTTCCAAAGGACCTCAGAAACGTAACGGGGGTCAAAGTTGAAGTCTTCAAGAGAAGACTGGATGGCTGGCTCACGACGGTACCAGATGAGCCGGGCGTGCCTAGCTATGTACGATGGAGAGCACAAGAAAGCAACTCGCTCCTCCACCAAACCAGACCTAGAGGCGGGGCCACCAGCTTGACCTCCGTGTGAAGAGAGACCAACGCACGAAACAACATAAGGTTCATAAGGTAAGGTATATATATATATATATATCGGGTCGGCAAAAAAAAAAGGGAGACCTCGAACTTTGGCTGTAAAATCCAAAGTTATGGTCAGATTTCAATTTCTTTTTCACACTCCACAACTAAGTAAATTTCCTATACAGTGAGCGGATTTCAAAGAAAATTAATGAAAATTACGGATTTATTGAACATTTCTTTATGCCACTGGGAATTTTCCATTTACACAACTACTGCATTGTATGTGCAGATAAAAAGTTACAAAGTACTCACATATGGTGCTACATTGATGTTAAAAAAACTGCTCGATATGTTTACCACGAACTTCTACAACCTTTTTCAGTCTAGGACGGAACTCATCTATGGCTTTATTGATTTGTTCTTGTGGTAGCTCATCCCATTTTTCCAGAAGAAGCTGTCGTTAATGAGCGACATTTCTTACTTTGACCCGATAAATTCTGTGACAAGTTTTCCTAAAGGCCGTAATCAACAGGACTTAAATCAGGCCTGTTTGGTGGTCAAATTTAATACCGCTACCTGGTATTCTTTAGATATCTCGTTTTATCGATTTTCTTGAGAAACTTGTCCAAACCTCCTGCAGTTGGCTTACGTTAATTAAAATCGCTTTAATTATCAACTTGAACCTATGATTAGCAAGATTTTTCTGGAATATTCGCCATAAATCCAATTTCTCAGCTAAAATGCTAAAAGATGGCATACAAACCATAAAATTACCTAGTACTAACAGACTAACATACTAAAATTTCATGGTTCTATGTACCATATTTGCCGAGATATAAAGGATTTGAAAGGTCTCCCTTTTTTTTGCCGACTATATATATATATATAATATATAATATATATATAATATATATATATATTATATATACATATATATGATGCAAACCCAAAAGGAAAAAAAGATTCCTTGTGGATTTGCATCATTCATTCATATCACGTGCTTAAGTGTAAAATTCATCCCATATATATATATATATATATATGTACAGTAAATATTTGTGTATGTGTGTGTGTGTGTGTGTGTGTGTGTGTGTACTTATGCTTCTGACATATGTTATATGCGTAAGAAATTACTATTTAATGTAATATGATGACGATCTCACAGTGGTAATTAATTTCACTTCTTAAGGAATGATAATAATAATATAATAATAATAATAATAATAATAATAATAATAATAATAATAATAATGATAATAATAATAATAATAATAATGACAATAATAATTTATGATATAGATTTAAACCTAAAAGTTTAAGATCAATTAATCAACTTTAAGATCAATTTTAATCAAATAGCAAAGGATGTCGCGTTAACGTCAAACGAAAGTTATTAAACAAATAACGATTAATGAAATAGTTTTGGAAATAAGTTCGCCTAGAAACTTAAAATTCTGGAAAGCTGTGACGAAAAAGAATAAAATATAAACAAATCGGAATGTATTTTATGCGTTGTAAAAAATTTATATTTGTAGGCGAACTTTTTTCCAAAACTGTATTTCACTAACCGTTATAAAATTGTATGAACGTCAGAAAGAAAGCTTATTTTTCCACGAGGTAGGAATTAATATGCCCTGAGGGTCATCTTAATCTGAGCAATGAGAGGGTAAGCGACTAATTCAACCCAATCCAGGAGGCAGCAGGTGGGAGCGAACCAGACCCCTCACCTCTCAGATTCCTCTACCGTAACCACTGACCAACTCGCGCCCTTTGTACCCAAACATTTTTTTTAGAAGAAGTAGCTAAGCGCCAAAAGTTACAAAAAAAAAACGCCAGAAAACGCAGTTAAATGTATCAATTTGAAAGTAATATAATTTTTAATTTTTTGATAAAATATCTTCAAAAGTTAAAAAATTACGTCACTTTCAAATTTGGTACAACTTTTAATCGCGTTTTCTGGCGTTATTTTACCTTTGTCGCTTAGCCACTTCTTCCTGGGAGGGCCTCATTTAATATTGATGAAAATGTTCAATTTGGTTTAATTTCAATTAAAAAATAAAAGTTTCCTTAAAACTTTTCCAACACATTTTTTACTTTTTCCGCCCTCCTCCCCCCACCCCCACTTTTTTTGAAACATCCCACGTCATGGGTTGACGAATTCTCGGTTACTTTCCACTTATCGTCATTCTTAATCTCATTCTCAATCGGTGTCCGAAAGTGGGAATGCTTAAGTTGGAAATACCAATTTTGAGAAAATGGATTTCCTGATTTGCACCCTCGAGAATTTTTTTCTATAAAAATCGAACTTAAAATGGAAATTCCCAGAACGAGAATGGGAATCCATTGATTTTTGGAATTGTTGCTTATTTTGGGATTCCATCTTTCAGATTTCTCATTTTTGGATAAAGACTGAAATGAGACTCATCGAAGTTGGAAAGACACCTAATTCTGGGTTATTAATTTAATCAGTAAACATCAGATAATACCAAACCATATATATCATAATACAATATAATAATTGATTTATCAAACATTAATATATATATATATATATTGTTACAGTCAATGTCTAAAATCAGGCAATTTATAAACTGACTGAAATTTTAGGCGATTTGTTAAATGCTCGATTTACTTAATACCTAATTAAACCTAACCTAGCCATCAATTTTTAGGCAGCATATTGGGACATACCAATGGGCACGCATATGCAGCATTACCAGAAAGGTTAGGTTAGCTTAAGTTAGGTTAGGTTTTGTGTGTATCACCAATTTGACACATTGCCTGAATTTCAGTCAATTTATAAATTGTCTAATTTTACATATTGACTGTAACATATATATATATATATATATATATATATATATATATGAGTTCCTCTAGATCAGTGGTTACCAAACTATGGTAGGAGTGGTACTATTCTGTGATACATAAATATAGGGTGGTCCATAAATTATTTTTACAAATGTTATTAAATTTCAATTCAATTTGTGAAGATAATTTAAGGACACCCTGTTTATTCAACATTAAATCTCAATATCTTCACTTCGCTTATAGGGAAACTGTATTAATCACTGAGCTACGGTCGCTAAAGATAAAAAAAATACAATAATAAAATTAACGTCAAGTCTTCACGAGCTGATCACTATCCTATTTGAACGTCGAGATGTATGTGTGTGTGTGTGTGTGTGTGCGTAATTGAAAAACAAGAATGATTGACTGGTCTTTCTTAGAGATGAGGCTATTTTTTATGTATCTTGTTCGATACCCATCATAAATTTGATTTAGTTCGATACCCATCATAAATTTGATTTACCCCCGACATTTTTTTTATTATTGTATTAGAAGTAAGATTTTTGATAATTTTGGATGTGATAAGAACGTGCATTAGTGTCATGACAACTTATGACGTGAATGTGAGCGATTGAGGCGTTTCGTGCCTCTTCCTGACGCGACCTCACTGCAGTAGGAGAGGCGTTTGGGTATGAAAAAAAAAGAACGTGTCTGGAGTGTCTCGTGGTTCGATCGGTTAGGGGGCCGCCCAGCAGTGCTGAGACTCCGTTGAATCGTAGATTCGAACCTGTGTTGCCTAGAGCTGGGCGGTTGTCTTTGTATATTACGTAACAACTTCCTTCGGGGATATGGGACACGCTGTTATCTTTTACCAAAACGTTTCTGTATTTCGAATACAAGATCCATCTTAGTTTTAGTATCTGAATTTGCTTCAAAAATCTCTGAAGTTTTGGCATAATTTTTTTTTACATTTTTCTTATAACTTTTTTGCTAATTCGAGATTTAAGGAATCATGGATTTTTTTTACATATTTTCTTATGATTTTTTCTGATTCGCGATTAAAGGTTCAATTATAAAGGGTGTTCGGAAAGTCACTGTGCACTTATATTTATTTAATAGCATACAATAGTATAACATTGCATATATGATAGAGGTTATGGATGGGACCATCAGAACTTATAAAAGGTGTTGAAAACTAAAAATAATAATAATAAAATAATAAAAAAATAATATAAAAAATATAAATATAAAAATATAAAAATATAAAAAAACATTAATTATATAAGTGCACAGTGACTTTCCGAACACCCAGTATAATTACACGGAATAATCACGCGGATAAGCCCCATAATTTTGCAATGGGGAGAGAAAAGTACGACAGTTATACTTAAAACGCATTCATGTGGACTGTTTTTATGAGCAGGTTGCTTATCTTCCTTCGTAACGACAAACATCATATAATGGAGGGGACCTACAGCTTTACATGGAATCCGAACTATATATATGAGTCGCTTCAACCTCTGAACGCGGAGGAGGATCACCCTTCCAACTACTGAACAGACCCAACGTCGCTTTACCTCACTGATCCAATGGGAAGCGATGTAACAACTCTGCACGACGTAACCTTATCTCATACGCTTGGAATACGGGATCGATGTAGTCGTGTGTATCACATCTTACCAACTATTTAAGCTGAAGTATTTTGCAGAACAAAAAGCTACTCAGGGAACTAAAGTAGATGCGAGAAGATAAAGGACTTCAAAGCCGGTTGAATATATTACGCTTTAATCTACTTCCATTCTACAAAATCCATTTAAGGAGATAAAAAATTGTAACGAGCGAGCGATCCGTTAAAATAATTTGCATGCGAGAGAATCACGACACCAAAATGAAGTTCCAAAGTGGAAAAAACGTGACTTATTTAAAGGTTCAACTAATTTTCCATCAGTGATCGATCAATAACGTTAAAAATTAGAGAAACTGAAAAGGCAACAACGCGTGGATAAATGCATACTTGGCAACTCTTCAGTTTCACGCGGTTATCCGTGATTCACTCAACTGTAAATCGAGTTAACCGTGATTTACTAATTGTGACTATTGTGTACTTATCCGTGAGTTAACTGAATTAACCGTGATTTATATCCGCGGCTTAATTCATGCCAGCCCACAACAACGCGCCTCAGGCACTCTCTCCAAACTTCATAGAGTACGCATGTGCGTTTGTGGCTTCGCATATTTTCACTTCTTGTGATTACAAACTACTTAATTCTATATTATACTGTAATGGAATAATACTGTGTCGTGGGAGGCAGCAGTGGTTACACTACCCACCCACCAGCGGGGTATACTGAGTTAACCGTGAAATCGTGTTATCCGACATCCACCAATCATGGATAACTGACTGAGTACTCTATACATAACGACACCAGAGGTGTTTTAAAATTAATCATATATATATATATATATATATATATATATATAATTATATATATATGATGCAAACCACAAGGAAAAAAAATTATTCCAAGGCCTTTCATTTTTCGTTTTCCTTGTGGGTTTGCATCATTCATTCATTTCACGTGTTTAATTGTGAAATTCATCCAATATATATATATATATATATTAGTGGTGCACCGATTAATCTGTATCGGCACCTGGCATGCCGATTAATCGGCCATGCAAGGTATTTTCCTAATATCGGCATGCCAGGTGCCGATACCGATTAATCGTGTGCACCACTAATATATATATATATATATAATATATATATATATATATACGATGAATAAAACCACGAAGGAAAGGAAACACAGATGGTGCTCAAGCGCTTTCGTCTAATGACATCCTCAGGAACACTAAAGTACATAAAGAGTTACAACCTATATATAGGTTACAGAAAAATATATATATATATATATATATATATATATATATATATATATATATATATATATATACAATAAACGGAAAAAGGATTGTGGAAGGGGGCACACAAATTTATAAGGAAAAACTATCGATTTTTAGCACAAGATTAAAAGAATTGTTTCCAACCAATGTTATAGATAAAAAAAAAATATATATATATATATATATATATATATATATATATATATATATATACAAATTTATACTGGAAATCTGCCCGGGTTTTAGCACTCTGCTCTTTTTGTATAAAAAAAAAATTGAACAATTATCGATTTTTAGCACAAGATTAAAAGAATTGTTTCCAACCAATGTTATAGATAAAAAAATAAAATATATATACAAATTTATACTGGAAATCTGCCCGGGTTTTAGCACTCTGCCCTATTTTTTGTATATAAAAATTGAAAAATAAAAGTTAGTGGCATACAAATTTACCAAAGATTTAGCGTTCTACCTTTCTTATCTAAATCTGTTCTGAAGGAATTCAAAACAACAGGATCGAGTTGAAAAAGACCTTTGCTTATGTTGAAGTTATTTGTTAGTTGGATAATGGCAGACTCAAGAATATTTCTATTAACAATGTTGCTAGAGTGAAATAAAACTGAAGCATTATTCCAATCAATACAGTGGGATAACTCTGACAAATGTACAAAAAGGGCACTGGACAACTGTCCTGTTCTAACGGAATATTGGTGCTGTTTTATACGTGTGTGCAAATCCTTTCCCGTCTGACCTATGTAAAAGGAATCACATTGTTTACAACCAATTTTATAGATAATGCCTGAATTATTGGTAGGGCTATTTTTTACTATGATATTTTTCACAATATTGTTATATGAAAATACTACATTAATATCCAAAAGTTTAAGTACATTAGCAATGCCTAAAAAGCCCGGGAAAAATGGAAGTACTAAAATATTTTTTGACAAAGTACGAGTGTTATTATTGACGCGATAGAAAGTTCGTTTTGCCTTGTTGAGACAAGATTCCATAAACGCAGATGGATAACACAGATCACTTCCAATACCGTTGATTTTTTCTAATTCGGCATCGATGTATTCCGGACTGGCGATCCTAAGGGCGCGGAGAAACATTGAAGAAAAAATGGCCTTCTTAGTGGGGGTGTCATGTCCCGAGTAAAAGTTTTCACGTGTTACTTTCGTGAAATAATTTTCATATATACAGGGCGTCCCAAAAAAATGTATACACACTTTAAATAATTATAAAGGCAGTGTTTATTAAAATACATTTCATTTTCAAAATGTAATAGAATCTACAGACATTATTTAATTGTTTTGTTAACGCCTGTTTTCAAACTGACGTCCGTTCTGGTCCAGGCACTGCTGATAACGCGAAGCAATGGAATCGCAAACATCACGAAACATTTCGTTTGGTATTTGTGTGCATTCTCGTTCAATGGCTGCTCTCAATTCAGCGACTGTTGCAGGTTTTATAACGTAGACTTTGTCTTTTAAGTATCCCCATAAAAAAAGTCTAGTGGTGTGAGGTCTGGTGAACGCGGAGGGTATTCTACGAAACCCCTTCGTCCAATCCACATCCACATCGTGCCAAGTACCACTCGCAATACTCCACTCTTCGGTCCGGATCATCTTCATTAATAGCATGGACTAATCTTGGAATGTAACTTTTCCATTGACAGCGCTTCAAAATGCGTTGGACAGACGATTCTGAAATTCCTACCTCACGACTCGCTTGCCGCACAGATTTTCTTGGACTTTGGTGATACGTTTCCAGTACTCTTTCTTGCTTTGTGGGGCTTGTCGATGTCCGTGGTCTTCCGGAACGCTTCTTGTGGACATTCTGAACAGTTCCATCGGCTTCAAACTTATCTCTAATTCGAGTGATGGTAAGTCGCGTTGGTGGATCTGTTTGAAACTCCCTCCTAAACTGTCTTTGCACTTCAACTGCGTTTTCACACTTCCAGTAGCATTTTAGAATGAATTTCCTTTGTTCAAAGCTTAGTCTGACTGCCATTATTAATTCTAATGGGTTTAACTTGGAAAGAAAGAAACATCAATTGAGCTATCAGCTGTTAAAGTGTGTATACATTTTTTTGGGACGCCCTGTGTATATATATATATATATATATAATGTTTTTATAAATCAAATTATGTCTCAATTTCGATTAATTAATACAAATAACAATATAATTAATTAATTAATTAATTAATTAATATAATAAATAAATTAAAAAATAATATAAGTATTAATTAGCAATTATTTTAAGTTTAATTTTGACCATTTGTTCATAGCGTTTATTAAACTAAAGAAATATTAATTTAAGTGCAATAACCGTATTAATTAAGATGGAGAAGGAAAGGCGTTAAATGGGAGACTAGGACCCAGTAGGAGTCGAACCCGCGTAGCGTGGTTAGGTTTGCTGATTCTCAAGATTAATTCAGTTCCAAAGGTAAACTTTGAGATATATGTCGTTAAGTCTATAAGTCGTTATAGAAATATGTCGTTAGTCTCCGTGGACCTACAGCTTAACGTGGAATTCGAACCACTGGTTACTACATCATCAGGACGTAAAGGACGGCCACCCATCGAACTACCCTGACGGTCACGCAACTAACTACTACCCAGACCTAATATTTTCATATAAATAGCAACGGGGGGGGGGGATGGGGTATATGGCAGAAGGTAGCTACAGCCCAGCCTGGAATCCAAACCACAGGTCCCTACATCATCGGGACGCAAGGCACATAAGATGGTCACCCACCCAATTACTACAAAACTGTAAAAGTGATTCAGACAATATTCTTATCATTTCTTATCATTTCTTATCATTTGGCGAGTATTTAAACTTTATTTATATAATTTTTTTTACATTTTTAAAAAATCAATTTTCAAATTTTGATTCTATTTATCACGAGTGACTTCATTTATCATAGATACGATAACATTTCTACTTTTAATCGGGTATTTATGCTCATTAGAAAAATCGGGAGCCATGAAGCTATTTTGAGATAGACGAGAAATTTTCCGACTTTGAATTTTTTTTCTTTTTCTTTTATTTCATTAATTTTGGGCTTTGATTTTTTGACAACACGTATTAAATGATCAATTATATATATATATATATATATATAATGTTATAATGTTATAATGTTTCAGACCAACAAAGACCCTAGGATCCACTCATGGCTGGTCTACCTAACTGTGTTCGTAATCGTGTATTGTGTATGTCCTCCGTGGTGGCGGAGGGGACCTACAATTTTACGTGGGTTCCGAACCACAAGAACATAAGAAATTTATGTAAAAACTGCCGGTAAATTGGCAACGACCAATTTTTACGAAACTAAATAATTATCAATTTAAAAATAATTAATTATCGGTTTAAAACTAAAGATAGAATCTCTCGATCCAGAGGATCAAGTCATAATAGACTACTATCCACAAATATGTTACACTCTATATCTATTTATAACGGACATGCAAATATATCAGATCCAAAGAATCCAGTCAATTTCATTACGGTATCCATCAAGTCACGGTCCATATCGATTGCGGACCAAGTCAAAATTTACAACCATATACATTACAATATACACACTTACGAGGAAAAGTGTAGGTGTGGCTGTAAAGACTGTACAGTAATGTAGAAATGTGTGTGCACCCATTATGGGTCTCCCATTTAAAGGTGTTTGTGGGGCAAGTGAAGGTCATGAGTTTTTCAATACCTCACAGTACTATGGGGGGCACCGCTCGGCAGAGGAATCTCTTTAAATGGGGTGTGTAAGGACAGAGAGTATCCCCTAACCCAAGACGCTGCCTCCCTATATCCCACAACACTTGTGTTGAGCTGTGGGATCTATCCCCACAAAGCCTTAATTTTACTACCTTAAACTATACCCTTTCTATCAACATGCGCGTCTAATCGATTTTTAAGCATGTTTATAGACGTGCTACTAATTACTTCTACCGGCAAACTATTCCAGGTATTTACTATTCTATGCGTAAAAAGGTTTTTCGCAACTGCTGTCTCGAACCTTCTACTTGTCAACTTACACCCGTTATTTCTAGTCCTATTATATTGAGATATTTCGAAAAAGCTATCTTTATCTACGTTATCAAACCCATTCATAATTTTGAAAACCTGGATTAGATCACCCCTTAACCACCTAGTCTCGAGTGTAGTCAATTTTAACTCCTTAAGCCTATCCTCGTACGACTTTGACCTAAGAGACGGAATCATCTTAGTTGCTCGTCTTTGAACTCTTTTGATTTTGTCTATATCTTTGCGCATATGCGGATTCCAAAATTGAACGGCGTACTCCAAATGGGGTCTAACTAATGATTTATAAAGATGAACTATAATATCGCGCGATTTGTACTCAAAATTTCGAGCTATAAAACCTAACACTTTGTTCGCCTTATTGACCGCTGCTGTACTTTGTTTCGCTACTTTTAAATCACCAGTGACTATAACTCCTAAATCTTTTTCCTGCTCTACGCTTGTTAAATCTTTCCCTGACATACTATACGCAAAATTACCGTTACGCGAACCTATATGCAAAATTTTGCACTTATCCACGTTAAATCTCATTTGCCATGTGACTGACCAATCAACGATTTTATTCAGATCTTCCTGAATTTTACCTCTATCTTCGTCATTAATCGCCCTACCACCCAGCTTCGTGTCATCCGCAAACTTTGAAACTGTACTGACTAGGCCGACATCTAAATCGTTAATATATATAAGAAAAAGCAAGGGGCCCAATACAGAACCCTGAGGAACGCCACTCGCTACATTAGCCCAACACGACTCCGCTCCATCAACGACCACCCTCTGTTTCCTGCCTCGCAACCACTCTTCTAGCCAATTTATTACTACACCCCTGATTCCATGAGCCTTAGTTTTTTCAATGAGTCTTTTGTGCGGCACGGTGTCAAACGCTTTTTGAAAATCTAAGTACACTACATCAACCGCCCGATGTCTATCGTAAACGTCAACCACGCTTTGGAAAAATTCTAAAAGGTTAGTTAAGCAAGATTTGTTTCGCCTAAAACCGTGCTACGTATTTTTAACCAGATTATGCACTTCTAAGTGTTCGACTATACGATCCCTAATTATTGATTCCAGTAGCTTACCTACAACAGACGTTAAACTGATTGGCCTATAATTTCCCGCCGCACCTTTATCGCCTTTCTTAAAGATAGGTGTTACGTTTGCTAACTTGAAATTATCTGGTACGCACCCCTCAGAAATAGACGCATTAAAAATCTTTGTTAGCGGCACAACAATGCTATCTTTTAATTCTTTTAGTTGTATGGGATATATGGAATCCGGACCCGGTGATTTACGCGTTTTCATTTTATCAATATAGCGCATTACTTCCCCTTCACTAACGACAATATTATCCAAAATATTACCATTATCAAAAGGTATTATGTCTATGACCGTAGGGATATTCGTTACATCTTCTATAGTAAAAACTGACGTAAAAAATTCGTTTAGCAAGGTAGCCATTTCCTTGTTTTCAGAGACTAGATCTCCATTTACATTTTTTAATGGACCTAAGACACTTTTTACTGGATTTCTATTATTGACGTATTGAAAGAATCGCTTGGGGTTTTCTTTACCGTGACGAGCTATGGAGATTTCAAATTCGCGTTTTGACTTTTTTATTACACTTTTAGCTTCACGCCTTAGAGATATATAGTTGTTTCGTAACAACAGATTATCTTTATCGCACTTATATAGCCTATAAGCCCTATCTTTACTCTTTATAATGTCTCCTACTCTAGAAGTAAACCACAAGGGCTTGTTGTTTACTTTCGCACGCTTAATTTTGTACGGTACACATTCCTCATTTATAGTCCTAAATACCGTTACGAACGATTCCCACATTAGTTTTGCGTTGGAGTTCCCCATTACGTTTTCCCAATTGACGTGTGAAAATTTATTTCGAAATTTACTAAAGTCTGCGTGCTGGAAGTTAGGAATTTTAGTCGAGTTAGATGGTTTCGAGTGACTTACTGAGAGGACAAACTCTACCATATTGTGATCACTATTGCTCAACGGTTCTATTACTTGAAGATCAGTAATTAGCCTATCATCCGTAGTTATTACTAAATCTAAAATACTGTCCAACCTCGTAGGTTCCCCAACCTTTTGAATAAGAAAGCTATCCTCGAGAAAATTAACTAAACGATTACCTTCCGCGTCTCCCTGCATTGTATCATAATTCACGTTGGCGCAATTAAAGTCACCCATAACTAAAGCCTGCTCACTACCGATTATATATATATATATATAATATATACTTATATATATATATATATATATATATATATATATATATATATATATATATATATATATATATAATTACTTTTAAATTGTTGTAGTTTTTCGTTAGAGCTTAGTTCTGTCTGGTACCATAAGAATTTTGTTGGTTTTGATTAAAAGTAAAGGGTGATATCCCTAAATCTTGTGACCACCCCGTCACCCAAATTTGGTATTTTTTAATTTTTTTTAGTTTCAATTCATGTTGGCAGATAATTATCATACAAAAAAATTAGACGCCATTTTTGTTCTTTTTCCATCGTAAAAATTAGGTTTTTAAACTCTGGTAAACGTTTAAGCTATTATTATTATTATTATTTTCTTCTGTAAAATTGGGGTCTTGATACTTGACAGGTTTCTGAAATATCACAGTTGATATTAATAAGAAGGGCCAGAAACTGGCACAACGCTCAGGCCAACTAATGCGCTAACCAGTGCGCTAATTCCTGGAGTATTATTACCAGAAGTATCGGGAGTCGAAATCCCTACCTCAGTGTTTGCGTTTTGGTTACAGGAAAACGGCGTTACTCGCTGAAATACGGGAGCTACTTGTCACATCTGATGTATGGTTTGTTGAACGAATGACCTACAATATATGCAGTAGTTTGTTTATAACAAACAAACATATACCGGGTGTCCGAGAATTATCTGTACAACGTTTGGCTGTTATTAAAAGTCAACCATGAAGTGTAGAAATTCC
The DNA here is from genome assembly GCA_023014485.1 of Bathynomus jamesi. Taxonomy (NCBI): domain Eukaryota; kingdom Metazoa; phylum Arthropoda; class Malacostraca; order Isopoda; family Cirolanidae; genus Bathynomus; species Bathynomus jamesi. Next base: position 515,215 of record JAJOZX010002166.1, on the reverse strand, counting down.
TGTGTTGTCCCATTTTACAGGGAAACTCATTAAGTTTTTTCTAATAACAGTTTTGACAAGTTTTTTAGAAATTCCAGTGTGTCCGAACATTATCTGTACAATTTCATCTTTTAATAAAATTCTTGATAATACACGTAAAATTCTTAAACAAGATTATTTAGAATCTGTATTTTCAAAAGTTTCTTTTATTAAAGTAACTTTGTTACAAACATTCGATATGTGCACCATCAGGTGCATACACACAGATTTGATGATTTAAAAGCAAGAATCACAGCTGCTATTGAGCGAATTGATGTGGATATGCTGCAGCGTACATGGCAACATTTGGATTATCGATTGGATGTTTTGCGAATCACTGATGGTGCACATATCGAATGTTTGTAACAACGTTACTTTAATAAAAGAAACTTTTGAAAATACAGATTCTAAATAATCTTGTTTAAGAATTTTACGGGTGTTATCAAGAATTTTATTAAAAGATGAAATTGTACAGATAATTTTCGGACATACTGGAATTTCTAAAAAACTTGTCAAAACTTGGTATCAGAAAAAACTTAAGGATATTCTCTGTAAAATGGGACAACACTGGAATTTCTACACTTCATGGTTGACTTTTAATAACAGCCAAACGTTGTACAGATAATTCTCGGACACCCTGTATATATATATAACAAACATAAATGCAAAAAACTTAACTTTTTTCTACGTGAAGGTCAAAATATGATAATAAAAGCCTACTCTAATAGACAGAGTTTATTTCCACAACAGTTTCGATGCCCACTGGCATCCTCTTCGGGTGGATACAGAAGAGGATACCCGAAGAGGATATCAGTGGGCATCGAAACTGTTGTGGAAATAAACTCTGTCTATTAAAGTGGGTTTTTATTATCATAACAAACATATATATATATATATATATATATAATATATATATATATATATATATATTATATATATATATATATATATATATTAAAATGTACTACGTAATATTTCAGATACATAAAAGTCATTTTTATGTTGTAAAATTTACAGAAGTTGAATTTAAAAAAAAAAATGGTTAAAAGATCTGCTCCCGTTTAGCCCAGAAAATGTAAATAAAATAAATACAGAGAAAAAGCGTTCCAATTAAATAAAGATACGCAACTTTTTACATTTATCTGCTTATAAAACAATCATTCAGAGGAAGTGGAAAAAGTTAAGAAATAAGGCCTTTTTTTTCACTCCACCCGCCACTGACAGGAAAAAAATTGTTCAAATAAATAAAAGTAGGAAAGTTGAGGCATGCGCAGAATATATATATATATATATATATATATATATATATACAGGGTGGGGCACGGGAACCAAGTGTTTTTGGAATAATCAGGAAAATGATATTTTTTTTGTAAAGAAAATATATTGGTAGAACAACATTCGTAAGAACATAGCATTTCATGTCATAATAATCATGTACCGAAAATTATATCTGGCATATGATGTCCTTGGCCGTCGACGCATTGTTGAAGGCGTTTACGAAAATTGGCCTCCACTCTTCCCAGCAGGTCTCTGTTGATTTGGATGATTTGTTGACGGATCGCTTCCTTCAATGCATCTAATGTACGGGGCTTGTCCTCGTAGACACGTGACTTGAGGTACCCCCATAGAAAGAAGTCACATGTGGACAAGTCAGGGGACCGAGGGGGCCATGCAATGTCACCAGTGGCGACTGGCGTATAGGAGCGATGGAGCGGTCGCTCCCCCTTGCTTGAAACGATAAATATTAATTTAACAGATAAAAAATATATTAATTTTAAGATATTAAAATAAATATTCTTGAAATATATTTTAAAAATTCATGTGGCATATCTTGATTCATGAGGCATTTTGAGTAAGCCTTCATACAGTACATAATATTCTAAACTTATAGCATAGCTTCAAACAGCGTACCGCTGTTTGAATACAAAATAATATTGCAGCCGAATGGAGCGATAGATTTTTCGCTCAAGTAAATATAAATTATATCTTACTGTTGTAATGAAAATATAAGTACAATCGCGAATTTTTTTTATAATAACAACTTTATTTTTACTAATAGTTACTTCAGTAATAATGATATAAGCCATTTATATGTATTTTATTGAAATTATTACTTATTTGTAATTAACTAGAATTGTACGTCTGGCATAGCCGCATATGTTAATACAAGTACTCTTGTGAGCGGTAGTTGGATTCGCGCTAGCCTATTGTGAGTCCGTGTTGTCGTACAATTTTATGAAATCGCACCCCCATACATTTATACCACGAGTCGCCACTGAATGTCACCAAATCTCGAAATGAGATGGTTGGGAAACAGGGGGCGAAGAACAGCCATTGACGCTCTGGCGGTGTGTGGCGTGGCCCCATCTTGCTGAAACCACAAATGTCGACGAGCAATACGCCTTCTTCGTAACTCAGGGATGAAAAAGGTGTTCACCATCTCAATGTAACGCCCAGATGTTATGGTAACGGTAACCCCATTTTGTTCGAAGAAATAGGGACCGATGACGCCGAACTTTCCCACCGCGCACCAAACTGTAACCTTAGGGCTATGCAGCGGTTTTTCATGGAGTTGTCGCGGATTTTCAGCAGCCCAATACCGACAGTTTTGATTGTTGACGGCCCCATTAAGGTGGAAATGGGCTTCATCACTCATTACCACCATCATGTTTTCATTCTGCTCATAAAGTGCAAGCATTTCCTGTGCAAAATTCAGTCGTTGGGGGCAATCGTTTACATTCAATTCCTGCACCATCGCTAACTTGTATGGGTGAAAATGTAATTCTTCATGCCAAATCCGTCTAACAGTACGATTGCTGATTCCGAGTGCAGCTGAATGTCTCCGAGCAGAGCGGCCTGGGCTTTGCAACATCGCTTGTCTGACCCTTTCAACGTTCTCTGGAGTACGCACAGTGCGTTGCGGCCCCTTCGGTTTTGTTTTCATTATTGAGCCTCCTGTTCGAAGATTGTTAACCCAACGTAAGATTGTGTCACGAGCGGGAACAGAGTCATTTCGATGAATGTTGAATCTGCGGCGAAACGCACGCTGAACTGCTGTCACTGACTCGCCACTCCTAACAAAATGATCATACGCGAACATGCGGTGTTCTAACGTCCACTGCTCCATGATGGCACCTGAAAGATAAAGGTGAGTGTTAGTTAAAGTTAAATGCTATGAACCCAGGAATGGAATGCTACCTACCGCACGCCCCTTCCATTCCTAATGGCCGATTACTAGCTATTCAAAAAACACTTGATTCCCGTGCCCCACCCTGTATATATATATATATATATATTGCGTGTGTGTGTGTGTGTGTGTGTCTGTGTCTGTGTGTGTGTGTGTGTGTGTGCGTGTGTGTTACAGTCAATGTGTGAAACCAGTCATTTCACAAAATGTCTAAAAGTTTCAGGCATTACGCATTACTAACCTAATCTAACCTAATCTTCAGGAAGTAACTAAAGGTCATAGGCATTCCACGAAATGCCTGAAACTTTTACGCATTACGTGAAATGGCTGGTTTCATACACTGACTGTAAAATATACAGTCGGGGTTCCCAAAGTGTGTGTGTGTGTCTTCAGTGCCAAATGTGTGCCAGGAGCCGACTCTAAGCGATTGGTCAAAATTGTCGTAATTTGTACAAAATGGGAAATTGTATCTAATTTGTATAAAAAAACCTACGAAAAATATTTAATTCTTTTATAAAATACCAAAAATTTAATTTTGCCTCTTCTTTTATAACGAGAATTCAAATGCAAAATTTTAAAAATTGTCAATACGCGGCCTGATACCTACGCGAAAGGCTACCCCTTTCAAATAGCCCTCCCTCCACGGGTAAAACTTTGAGAGCCTCTGATACACACTACACACTTATTTCATACATAACTTATTCCAGTGTGTTACCAAGTAAAAGACATGATAATAGACGATCCTACATATCACTCTCAATGTTTCTGCTTCATAGCGTCGGTCTCAAATGGGAGACCAATTTATCTTGTTTACACTCAGCAACTCCCTCTTTTGGAGGGGGGATGGGGGGATTTTTCTTCGCCTCATCTGAAAACAACGCATGCGAGGTTATCATTTCATCTGTGTTTATGGTTTTCTATGCTAATTTTATCCTTTTGCATAAACGTTGAGTTTACATAGACTACACTTGAAATCACCCCCATTAGGAATGGTTCTAACTTGATTATTTTCTGCGTAATCCCTCCCCTGAGTACGATAATTCGTATTTGTATACGCAAAAATAAGTTTTTGAAATGTAATAATAGTTTTTACTTTTGAAATTGCTTCGCTTTCAATCAATTTTTCGTTTTTTTTTATTATTTAATCCTTTTTTTTCTTTTCTTTTATTAACAAAGTAATGTCTTCAAAATTACGAGGCCCATTTTTCTTTTTTTGTTTAAAATTGAATTAAATAAATTATTTTATTTGAAATTAAATTATGTTTAGATTAAACGAATACAAAATTATATTTACTTGGAAATGGGTTTGACTTCATGGGTTTGAAACTTATTAATTCAAATATACGAGTTTAATCTAAACAAAATTTATTTTCAAGTAATATCATTTGTTTACTTTAATTTTAACAAAATTTCTCCTAATAGTTTCGAACACAATACTTTGTCAGTCTAAAATCCTCCCAAAAACTTTGTTTAAATTAAAGAAATAAATCTTTGTGTGTTCTTTCAACCAAGGCAAATTAAGCATTTTCAATACTACGCTTATTACATGCATTAAATATAATAATAATAATAATAATAAAAGCCACTGTCTGTCTTTTGATAACGCTTACCAGTAGTATGGGCGTATAGTCCCATACATACACACATATATCAGATAAAACCTTTGGTATCAAATAAAACCTTTGGTTAGCTTCCGCCCGAATTGTTCTTTCTGACGAAGGTCAAGCTTTTCACTCCACCTTAGACCTACAATTTAACGTGGAATCCGAACCACGCCCCATCAGCAGCCCAGCATCTTAACCACTAGGCCACCTAGGGTACGAGTGGCATATATATATATATATATATATATATATATATATATATATGGCTCCACCAAGCCAGGCCTAGAAGCGGGCCATCAGCTTGACCTTCGTGTGAAGAGAGACCAACACACGGAACATCAACGAGGTTAACGAGGTGTATATATGAAGGGTAGTATGGTGCATAATCTCATATATATATATATATAAATATATATAAAGGGCGGGACCCCCGAGGGGATGTTACAAAACTCCAACCCGTCATTTTTTGACGGGTTGGGAAGCTAGTATTTAATATATGTTAGTGAAAACTTTAAATATACATTCAGTACGAGTAATGTAAATTGTTGGGGTCGTTTTAACTTCCTTCGCAACATTTTAAAAGGTCCGAGGAGACCTACAGCTTTCCGTGGGATCTGAACCAACTGATGGTCGCTACATAATCTGGACGCACAGGACGGTCTCCCATTCAACTACTACCCAGACCCAATGTCGCTTAACTTCGCTAATCGAATTGTAAGCGGTGTTACATCATTTTCCACGACGTAGCATGTGTTACATAATAACACATGGCAATGGTGTTACGATGTATGGTTGTACAGTTAGCAGTTCTCTTTTAAATTTACATTTAACTCCCGAAGAATTCGACGTCCAGCTTCTCCTCTCTTTCATTGAAGTATCGTCCGACAACTCCCAGCGATTTGGAAACAGACCCGGCCACCGCTTCATTTTATATTTACCGGGAAAAAGGGCATATTACTATACACTGTCCTTAAATTACTGCTCACCCTAAACTGGTAGGAGGGAGAGAGAGAGAGAGAGAGAGGAGAGAGAGAGAGAGAGAGAGAGAGAGAGACACACACACACAGACAGACAGACAGACAAAGAGAATTACAATGACAAGAGGAAACCTCAAAGCCCTTTCGGTCCACTCCAGAAAGTTCCTATTATTAAACTGCTTTATTTTTTTTACTATTCTAGAAATAATAGAAAACTAGATAGAAAAGCATAAGGCTTTCATCCCACCCTCCTCTCCCCTCCCACCAGAGGCGGGTAAGGAAAAATTGAAAAAATACCTTGACCGTGGAAAGGAAGCCAAGGAAATTTTACAGGAAAGAGGGGAATATAAGCGAGCTCTACAACTACGCTGTGCGCAAATAGAGTCATAGAGATCGTACACTCGATACCACCACTGTATAAATTAACCAATAATATACTTGGCCGATCGCACATCAACCACTTAGTTTGGTCACAAAAACTTCGAACATATGGTTTTGGTTTTACACAAAATATTTACAGCTCTATTTACCGAGGTATCTATTTACTTCTCTCTTAATCCCAGAAGGATTAAGAGAGAAGTAAAGGTTAAATTTTCCATGTCTACACCCATGTACACGCAAAACCATCACACCGCCAAAGTAATGAAATGCTTCTACATGAAAACGGTGGAAACAATAATTAAGAACAGAAATCAGATTTTCCACACCATGCCCTCATCTGTCACGTGCATCCAGACACCCAAGAGAAAGAAGAGAAAAAGAAATCGTGACGGCGGAAACGCACCTAACCCATGACATGCATATTTTAAAAGCGTTTTTGCTCGTTATGAAATTATATGTGTCTACAAAATATTTTTCTACTCTCTTCTTAGACATATTAACGAGGCAAACAAGTGTGTGAGCATGTTTTCTATAATTGGATGTTTGTCATGTGTATGTATCTGCTAACTCTTTGAATGTCGCCCAGTTTCAACTTGGGTCTCTCGACGTGAAAGGCGTTTATGCAGCAAGTGATATATTGAGTCGTTCATACTTCGCGGTGTTGTGCTTCCACGAGAGTAGGAGAAATCTCTTTCCGGCGTGTGGAATATCAGTGGGAGGTCCCTGTATCTATCCCCGTGTACGTTTCCCATATGGAGAATGAAAGTGTTTCGTGGGTGATCATCCGTTGTTGTTACGGCGAATTCATGAGTCTCCAACTTAGAGGTGTTTATGAGGCAAGTGATAAAAAAAATGCTCGATGATTGATCATGTAAGTGGGGCACAATCAACCAAAGACATCTCTCTGAAGTGGGGGGGGGGGGAGAAATAAGTGTAGGAGGAAGTGTTTAAATAAACTCCCACAGGGTGACGTTATAATACTATTTTCTTAAATTATATTATATGTGAGGACAGTCTTGAACCCTGAATGCACTTAAAACTTTGTCCAGCTTATTTTTAAAAATGTTTACACTTAGGTTTCAAACAACCTTCGAGGGAAGTTGTTCCAGATATCACCTATTTCATAGGGAAAGAAATTACCACAGATGGGTCTACTAAATGTTTTAAGTTCCAATTTAAAACCATTATTTCTTGTCGGACTGGTATTAAGTGAGAATAATTTCCTGTAGTTTACCCTGTCTATTCCATTGAGTATCTTGCAAACTTGGATGAGCTGACTGCGTAATCTCCTGGTCTCTAAAGTAAACAGACTTAAGCCCTCTAATCTACAATGGTAGTTTTGCAGTCTCATTGAAAGGATCAGTTTTGTGGCCCTTGTTTGTACCCTTTTCAACCTTTCTGTAGCCTTCCTAAGAGACGAAAGAGAGAGAGAGAGAGAGGAGAGAGAGAGAGAGAGAGAGAGAGAGAGAGAGAGAGAGAGAGAGAGGGGAGTGAATAACTATGCTATTTTTGACCTCATATAATATATGCAGATTGCTATGATTTATCATCCGACCGAAAGCTACGTTTCAAAAGGACACAAACTTTGTATTTCATTGGAAAAAATCACAGCGTAAACAACCTAAAATTTGTTTTCCTTCAAATATAAATAAAGGCAAAAAAGCATACATACCGTACTGAAAAAAAAAAAAAAATAATAATATATATATATATAAGCAAACAACCACAGGGAAAAGGAAAAGGAAACACGAAAGCGCTCGGACTTCGTGTTTCCTTTTCCTTTTCCCTGTGGTTGTTTGCTTATTAATAAGATCACGTGTTATTCTGTGATTTTAGTGCATATATATATATATATATATATATAACGGGTGTGCCATAAAAAAGGGTACATTTTAAAAAAGCTATAAAATCAACATTTGTCATTTAATTTTAATAAAACTTCTATGAGCGACATCTTTTATCCTAGTCCTGTAGACTCGCTATGCTAAGTTCTCCCATATTCCGGCCAAGAATAAAAAATGTTATTGAAATGGAAGGAAAGCATTTCGAACAATTTTTTTAATAATTTCAGGTAAATTTTACGTTAAAAATTATTTTTATAAAAAATATTAAAAAGGTTTAATAATTTTTGCGTGTTAAGTAGAAAAATCATACTCTTTCGTTAAATGTTGATAGAATTTGAATTATTTCATATTTTAGTCTGAAAACTTGTTTGCTTATAGATAAATACATACGTTTTATTGTGTAGAAGTTTTATTAAAATTAAATGACAAATGTTGATTATAGCCTTTTGAAAGTGTACCCTTTTTTTTATGGCACACCCTTTATATATATATATATATATATATATATATATATAATATATATTATATATATATATATATATATATATATATATATATATAATATATATATATATGGGAATGAACTCAGAATGGTTCCCTGAGGTTTTTTATGATACACACAGACCGTGCATGGAACAAGGAACTATAGTATTTGTCATTTACCATTACTTATTTGACTATAGTGGATTTAATTTTCCTAGAAGAGTTCCTTGTTCCGTGCACGGTCTGTGTGTATCATATATATATATATACACACACACACACACACACACAGTGTGTACGTGTGTGTGTGATATATATATATATACATACACACACACACACACATATATATATATATATATATATATATATATATATATATAATATATATATATATATATATATAGTTAATTACAAAGTTGAAAGAGTTCAATTCTTTATAATATTTAATAAAAATGGCACTTCATGGTGTTGCCATATTTACATCTCCATTACAGAAAATGGTTTTTTTTTGTTTGTTTGTTTGTTTCGGGTTTTTGACGTTTTTATAAAAATTTGATTGAAACAACTTTTTTTAGGAGAAAAATCATTAATTCATATATATATATATATATATATATATATATATATATATATATATATATATATATATATATATGAAATGATTCACAATTTTTACGTGAACCTTTTTTAAATGTTAGCCAACCCGGGAGGAAAATATAAAACGATTCCGAGCGCTTTCGTGTCTTAGAATTCAAGTAGTAAATAAAATCGAACATCCAAAGTGTGTCAGTTAAGTGCCTGGCATTCCATTTCCGAGATTTCATCGAATATAATATTTGCCGTGAGTCTTTCAGAGTACATCATTTCTAAGCGTTACCGTGCCCTCCCTGTTCTTGCTCATCTTTCCTCAATAGTGCGTTTACGTTCGAACATTGGAAAGAAGATGGGGCTACCCGGTAATGAAGGGGCATTTGTAACTCGAATCGAGAGCCCAAAAAACACGCTTTCCTAATACGAAACTTTTGAGCGGTTCGAGTAGATTACAGGTAGCGTTTATAATGGCTTTCGTAACGCCTTATTGAGCAATATTAGGAGTATTCCATAGTAACCTTCATGAAGGGCATTTGTGTAGCTCTATAGAAGGTTTAGTTTGTTTCCAGAGAAAGGCTTTCCTTTTATCTCTCTCTCTCTCTCTCTCTCTCTCTCTCTCTCTCTCTCTTCTCTCTCTCTCTCTCTCCCTGGCACCCGTTGCCATTGGTACCTCCTCGGTATGGGCCGCAAGGCCTTTTGAGGTACTTCTTTTCCTTGTAACTCCTTGTAACTCTCTCTCTCTCTGTATATATACAGTATATATATGTTGACATTAACCTCGTTAATAATACCACAAAGTTATAGGGTAGAATAATGTAGCTGACACTAAATGAGGGTGTTGTCCTCCCTAAACCCTGGGCTGCTGCTCCATCTTTTATGCTGGGCTATCAAGCAGACGTCAGATCTACCAACCCGAAAATCAGGTTTGAAATAAGTTTTTAATTGTACCCAACTGCAGCAGAGTGTTATTGTAAATCGGTTTCAAGTACAATAACCGTACTTAAGTACGATAAAGAAAGGCAATAAAGTGGGAAACTTGGAGGTAGTGGTACTCGAACCCGCGTCGAGTGGTTTGAGAGTCAGTGTTCTACTAATTGCACCATCCATAACCTCCGACGAGATTCGTT
>JAJOZX010002166.1:485000-500000 GCA_023014485.1 Bathynomus jamesi | reverse complement strand
CAAAAAATTAAGGGTATCCAGTACCCAAATGGGTAACCTAGGGTTAAAGTCAAAATCTTGGAGTTTGAGACACATTATTTTACTTTCAAACAAACTTGAGCTCAAATGTGAAGCCAGAAAAACTAGACACGAAAAATTATAAAAAATATTGAAACAAAATAAAAATAATTAACAATTAATTAACAATTTTATAACTCTAACAATTATTTACAGTTATGGAGTAGAGCCACGCTTCTCAAACTAGGGGTCGCGACCCTTCAGGGGGTCGCGTAAATATTATTGGGGGTCACAGAAACATTTGAAAATATTATTTTTTCATAAATATACAGTGTTAGTACCTATTGCTTTTATGACATTGAGTGAAGGGTCGCGAAAAAATTTGTCTGATCCAAAGGGGTCGCAAGTGAAAAAAGTTTGAGAAGCCCTGGAGTAGAGTGTCTTTATAAGCCACAAGTATTCCCAAGATCCATACAAAGGTTCTGTGCACGTCTTTACAGTTCTAAAAATTCTGGCAGACCAAGTTTAATTTACTAATTAACGAATAATATCTCTGAATTTTACCAGGTTCTGGCGAAGGAGTTAAAATGGGTTGGTATATATCTGAAAAAGGTTTTGTAGGGGCGGCGATCTTTTTGAACGAATGGAAAGGATCTTACAACCATCATTTCAGCATTTTTGTCCAAATTATTTATAGATTTGGGCTTCCTAACTACGAGTATAAACTAAATTCATCCCTTAGTAAACTACATAGAAAGTCTGATACGTTCTTTGGTTATAAATTGCTTATATTTAAGTGCCAAATTAATAATTTGTGTGCCAAATTGACAATTTGAGTGCCAAACTGACAATTTCAATTGAAATTTGGTAATAGATAGCTTTGAATGTGGTCATTAATCTTTTTTAAAAAAAAACCACTGTACAAATATACAAAAAAATTGCTCTGTATTATTTTAAATTTTACATAATTTTAAACTAAAAATTCAGAATTATAGTGTCACTATAATTTTGAGCTCGAGTAGCGTGATAAAAAAATTATTTTAAATATTTAAAGATTTTATATCCATTTATTTTATAAACACACACACACACCACACACACACAAAATGTTCAACTTCTTATCTTTCTGCTAAAGCTAGGACTGCATCGATTGATTAAATATATACATATATATTGCTTTTTGCAATATCGTCTATACTCGTGCAATAAAGAATAATGATCCAGAATTTTGTATAAAATATCTATTATGTAAATATGAAAATATGAGATGAGTAATCAAAGAGAAAGGATCAAATAGGAATGAAGTTGCCAAATAAGAATAAAGCTGCCGGGCAACTAATATTCTCAAAAATGTGTAATTATTACTAAACCTTTTTCCTAATTTCTATTCGTTACAATATAACTGTAACTGGCATTTCAGTATTTCGTTTTTACTGTTGATTATTCATTACTGTTCTTCATATTGATTCACTGAATCGGAGTTAAATTAGGATTCGGTGATGTATATCCAGTTTAGTTCACACACACACACAGTTTGCCGGGATGGCACTAATTTTTTTTTTTTTTTTTTTTTTTGCTGTTGGGAATATATAAATATAAGTTTGGTCAAGTTGTTGTTGTTGTTTAGCCGATCAGCCCACCCTGATCGAGCAAGCCGGCGGCACGCAGGTAACCGATCGCCCTCTCCGGAGTGGACCAGAGGTTCAGCGCACTCGTGATGTTGTGTTGTGTTCGTTGTTGTGCTAGAGCGGTAGAGTCCGTCATAATGTGTTCAATTGTTTGTGGTGTGTCTTGGCACAGGTGGCAGGTGTCGTCTATGGAGTTGTCTAGTCTGTGTTTATATGTCCATAAGTTGGGGTGATGTCCACATCGGAATCGTGCTAAGTTAACTCGATCCGATCTGCTCAGGCTGATCTCTGACCTGTTAATGGGCGGCGGCTTCGCACCTAGGACCGCATTCGGACCGAGTCGTGTCAGTGCTTTGTGGGTTAGGTGTGTGTGTATGTGTTTTCTGTACTGTGTGATGTCTGTGGGGCGTGGTATGGAATGGAGTATTTGGTTATAATGTCTCTCTGGTGTTACCTTAATGGTGCGAGGTGTTGGTGCATGATTGTACATGTAGTGGCAAGGGTGTTGTGGGTTAGTTGTCGCTGCTGCCATGAATTGTGTTCCCCTCATGTCTAAATGTTCCCTAACTTTTAGTATTTTTGTTTCTGTGTGCAGGTGTTCTATTGGTGTTGTTTGAGTGCATCCTGTAATGATACGAAGTGCGTTGTTTTGTATTGTTTGTAAGGTGTTTATGTGTGTTTTGAGATAATGGGTGCCCAGCATGGGCTAGCATAGTCCATAACTGAGCGAATATATTGTTTGTAGATGAGTGATGTTGTTTCCTGCTGGTGTCCAAAGTTTGTGCCTGTTAGTACCCTAAGCGTGTTAAGTCTTGACGTACATTTGTTTTTAATGTCCTGAATGTGGTTTGCAAAAGATAATGATGTGTTGTATGTGACACCTAGTATTTTGGTTCTGTGAGTGTGTGGAATGTTGATGTTGTTTAGTGTAAGTTGTGGAATTACCTGGTGTTCTTTTGTGTTGCTTGTAAGCAAGGTGATGGTTGATTTTGTGGGCGCTACTTTGAGTCTATTGTGTGTGAGCCAGTCTTGTATACTGTTTATGTATGTTTGTAGGTTATTTGTAGCGGTGTCGATGTTGTTGTGGGTGGATGTTAGAGTGATATCATCTGCATATGATGATAAGGTAAGCTTGTTATCTATGGGTGTTGGAATGTCATGCATGTATAAGTTGAAGAGTGTTGGTGAGAGAACAGAGCCTTGAGGGACCCCGTTCGGAAAAAGCTTGTTTTTGGATGACTTGCCATTAAATGTGACATGTGAGTATCTTCCTGAGAGATAGTTGCTCAGCCACCTTTTGGTGTTATTGTGCATGTTTGTGTTGAGTATTTTGTTTATGAGAGGGAAGCGTGGGATAGCATCAAATGCTTTACTAATGTCTATTGTTGCTAATAGTGTACGTTGAGCTGGTCTTCTAGAGTTGATGCCATCCATGATGTGCTGCGTGGTTAGTGAGTAATGTCGTGGTTGAGTGGTGAGGTCTGAATCCATGTTGAGTAGGCGATAGTGGTATGTGTGGGTTGGTGATTTGTAAGATTAGTCTTTCTGTTACTTTGGAAGGTGTGCATAGTAAAGTAATGGGTCTATAGGAAGCTGGTTCTGTTGGATTTTTGTTTGGTTTGAGTAGTGTAATAATTTTACCTTGTTTCCATATGTCAGGAATAATACAGTGTTGGTATGAATATGTGCTGATATTTGTGAGAGCTAGTATTCCTTGTGGGCCCAAGTGTTTAAGGTGTATGTTAGATATGTTGTCTGGTCCAGTAGCCTTCGAATTTTAATGTTTTTGATGATCTTGGTGGTCTGGTCTGTATTGAAGGGTGTAATGGTCGTGTCGAGTCTGTAGGTTTTCTTGTGTCTGGCTGTTTGTTTGTCTGCGTGTTTCTGGTTGTTGTCTCTGTTTAAGTGACTTATCTTTGCGTAGTGATTAACTAGAATGTTAGCTTGTTGTGTGTATGTTGGGATATTATTTTGGCTGCGACAGATAGCCGCGTGTGAGGTGTGAATGCCGCTGTTAGAGTGGGTAATGCTGTTTATAGTCTTGTATAGCCTGTATGTATCTGTGGAGTGGTTTAGTGTTGTTATGAATTCCCTGAATGTTTCTGTTTGTTTTTCTTTGAGTTTGTTGTTTATTTCTGTGTTGAGCTGTTGTATCTGCTGCTTTATGGCTTCTGTGTGTGGTGTTTGTGTGTTATGTTTGAGGTTGTTACGTTGCCTTATGAGGTGGGCTATTTCTCTAGTGTAATTTGGGTTGTATTTCCTAATGTTGCCCTTGGGTATGTATTTGTTTGCATTATTGATAATCTGATTAAATGTCTTGAGTGTTGTATCGATGTTTATGATGGGTGTGCTGTTTAATGTGGTGAATTGTTCCTCAGTCTGTATTTTGAACTGTTCCCAATCAGCTTTCTTGTAATTTCTGTAAGTGTGCCTAAGGCTGTTGGGGCAGAGTGTAGAATGTGTTGTAATGATGATGGGCAGGTGGTCTGATGACAGTTGTTTTTCTGTTCTCCATTGTGTATGTGTTGCTAGTGAGGGGGAACAGAACGTTATGTCTGGGGAGGAGTTTGAGTATCCTGCTTGATGTGGTATGTGTGTATGTTCTTCTGTATTGTTAAGAATGAAGAGGCTGTTTAGTTGTGTGGCTATGTTGGCGCCTCTGGTGTTGTTTTGGTTGTGCAGGTACCAACTAGTGTCTTTGGCGTTGAAGTCTCCTCCTAAGATGACATTAGTGAGAGAGGCAAGATTGTGTAACTGTGGATTGTAATTGGCTGGCATAGGTACTATATGGTGGGATGTAATGTTGATTAGTGTGGTGTTGTGTTTTGCGCGTGTTTTAATGTTAACTGCTGTATTTCTATCGTGTTATCTGCTTGGATTGTGTTTGTAATTTTTGGGTAGCATCAGTGTAGCTAATGCTTTTACGTATGTAAGTGATGAGTCCACCCCCCGTTACCCCCAGTACGATCTTGACGGATCGCCGTGAAGTCAGGGATGGTGGGTGTTTTGTTGTGCGTTTTAGTTTTTGTTTCTTGTATAAGTGCTATGTGAATGTTTTGTTTGTGTACGAATTCCCTAAGCTGCATGATTTTTGTTTGTGAGGCCATCTACGTTGTACTGTAATATGTTAATTTATACTTCTGTATGTGTCTCATGGTGCTATTGTGTCTATGTCTTTGTGTATGGTGACATGTGTAAGTTAGTGGGGCCTGGATTAGTCTTAATGTCGCCAGAGAGTAAGAGTAGTTCGGGGAGCACACAATTGTTCCCTGTAATTGAAAAAATAGCACGCTGAAATAGGTCCAGCCCCGGGAGCCGATCGGCACTCTGACCGTGCCACGCAACAGGCCGTCGACTGCCAGTCTGGCCAACCGTAGACAGCCCGCTGCACGGAGATTTGAGGAAGTTTGGCCACCAGCGCGTTGATGTTTTGGTTTGACGTCGCCTCTTCGCGTTGACGTGTCTGCGCTGGAGAGCAGCCACTGTTTAGAAGCTTCCTCGTCAGCTGCTAACACTTTTTTCACGTTGTTCTCGCTACCTGTTCAGACGTTTTTTTATAAACAAATCTCAGTTTTCTGCTCAACACGGCTCTTTCTAATTTTAAAATTGATTAGTCAAGGAAGGAAGATGTTGACTACTATTTTGCAGCAACAGTTGATGATATTTATGTTACTTTACTGATTAATGAAAATGATTAGGCTCTTCAGTTATAAATGAATTCTTTCGTAATAATGATGAATACGAAACACAAAACGTATATATGCAAACAGGATGATGCTTAGACTACTCAAGTTGATGAAGTTTTCTCTTTCTCATATATTGTATCGACGTAATACTGTAAATATATTTAAAGTTTCTCCATAAATAACTTGTGTTTCACAGTAAACAAAGATTTCCCTCAATCTTCTATCACATCCAAACAGTCCATATGGCCTGTTTGGTCAAGTTAAATGAAGTTGTGGAAATTTTTATTTTTACAAAATTATTTTTTAAGTTTTTAATGTTTACATTTTTTAAATTATATTAATTTTATTTAATTTGATTTAAGATTAATTTGGTCTAATTAATTTTCACCCCCCCCCCCCCCCCCCCCTTCCTGCATAAAAGGAAAACATGTTAAAGAAATTTAGCTTTCCCCTTAAAGAATTCATTTTCAAAAACAAAAAACAAAAAACTAAACCAAATGTCGGATGAAACGCTTCTCCATGTTAATTAACTTTGTTAGGTTAAGTTACGTTAAACTAGATTATTAGGTTAGGTTAGGTTAAGTTAAACTACATCTAATCTATAAAATTCAAACGAGAACAACATTCAGATAATTCCTGTAGCTGGATGAATAACCAAGCACGGTCGATTAAAAAAGTCATCATGAAACTCCATATTTCTTACTATAATTATAGGTAAGAAACCTGCAGTTTCATTATGAAACTTTCTCAATTGACTGTACCTTTTATAACATGCAGCGATATGTTCAATTGTATTTATACAAACAAACAAGGATGAATCACTTAATGAAACTATACTACTACCATGTACGTGCATCAAACATTGTCAGAGTTTACGGAAAATGCACCAGAATAAATTTATAGGAAACAAAAATACCCCCACCAGGATTCGAACCCAGGACATCCTGAGTAGGTATTGTGAGCGCTACTTCATACCTTCACGCGACAAAAAGTTAACACAACCTGTTGTATTGCTCTCGCGTGCAGAGCTTTCATCCCGTATTAGTGTCATGGTAACACTCACTATTGCTACTCAGGTGACACCGGGTTCGAGTCTTGTGGGGGTATTTTATATATATATATATGTGTATATACACACACACACACACACACACACATACGTTTTCACTGTTCTTTTTGTTATTGTTCCTTTATTTCTAACTTTTCTACTTCCTTCTTGGGCTAGCCTAGAGTGAAACTTAGGGTCTTTGTTAGCCTTTCTCTCTCTCTCTCTCTCTCTCTCTCTCTCTCTCTCTCTCTTCTCTCTCTCTCTCTCTCTCTCTTTAAAATTACAGAGATTTTACGCCTGTTACGCCCACTTCCGACTTCCGGTATGTCTCAGTTCGCGTTGAAATATGCTTTGCGTTTGTTCATAATTCATGTATAGTAATAATAATAATGATAATAATGATAATAATAATAATAATAATAATAATAATAATAATAATAATAATTAAAAATAGATAGAGATGAAATCGTAATTTAAACCAATTAACTTCTAAAATACTGTAGAATCAGTAAATATGTTCTGTATCTTCTCCATCTGTCCTAAGAATGAATACAAGAAGACTAGAGCTGCGTGTAAACCGCTAAATACTTAAGCCCTTTGCCCTCTACGGAAAACAGAATAAAGCGATTTCTCTCGAATCGAAATAATATTATGTTAAGGGAATATTCTCTATGAAGAGAAACTACGTAAATTCGGGGGAATAAAGCCACAATATGATATAGATTTATTACAAACAAAAGCTTTTCGCCACTTTTAAAGTCTTCATCGTGCCTAATGTTGAACTTAGTATACAACAGAGGGTTGACAAAAGTAAATAGACACCTTTGAGTGTTTTTTTTTTTAAAATTTTTTTTTTATTTGATAATAAACGTCAATAAATAATAACAAATTTATTGAATAAATATATTTAGAATCGTGTTGATTTCCCCCCTTTTTATTTTGAAAAAGTGACACGCGTTCTGCCATTCTGTTCGTGAGCTTTGCTATTTGTTCTTGAGCGCAATCATCGTGGTGTTTATTTACTTTTGTCACCCCTCTGTATATTATTTCGTGTAAGTGCGTAAACACCCATAAATTTACACGCTGCACGCCTGGTCGAATGGACCATGCACGAATGGTGTGTGATGTTAGCTGTAGCTACGATAGATAGTCACTAATACAGTGTGCAACAGATAACACCACACTCCGTTCGTGCGTGCGTGCAGGGTTTTGATTGGTCCGTACGACTAGGCGCGGAGTGTGCAAGTTTATGCGTGTTTATGTATTTACACATCGAAAAAAACTTGTAAATACCTCATCTACCACAAAAGAGGATGCCAAAGTGATGCCAACTGATTACATACGGTATCGTAAGCATAAAATATAAGCCTATTAGAGCTCATGATGAAATTCATACGGTAATTGTTGCTGTTTAAGGTTTGTTTTTCTTAAACATCATATTACAGGAACAGTAAACTAAATATATTTTATTCCATCGTGACTTTTGGACTACACTGTATAAAGCATTTTAGCGTGTAAATGGGAACTTTCTCTTACCCAGAAGGGGTACAGTACAGTTTGTATACGTTATGTAGGTATGTGAGTGCTTGGGTAAATATGTAGTTACGAAATCACATACCCTCCCGCACTTACGTCTGTCTTTAGTGGTGACAAGACCACTAAGAACACACGCAGTGCAGTCTAGTTATTATAATTATTATTAACATTGTTATTATGTTAATACGCACTCACGTATGATTACGGAAGTTAACTTTTAGTATCCATTAAAGTATAAAGTACTTTTGAAGATAGCCATTTTCGACAATCTTTTAACGCCATTTCAAGGCAATTAGAGAAGTTCCTTAATATCTCACGGATAATATAGAAAGCAATGGGCTGGAAATTAAAATTCTTCCTTGTATATCCCGTTTTTATATGGTTAATTTGCAATATATATATATACATATACAGTGTGTGTGTGTGTATATATAATTTATATATATATATATATATATATATATATATATACACGCACACACACATATATATATATATATATATATATATACATATATATATGTGTATACGTGTGTATATATGTGTGTATATATGTGTGTATATACATATATACACATATATATATATATATATATATACTGTGTGTGTGTGTATATATATATATATATAGTATTATACAGGGTGAGTCAAAAGTCTGGAAACATAGGAATTATGCTTTTCAATGCAAATCTATATGTATATTTGCATTGAGGAGCATAGTTCCTATGTTTCCAGACTTTTAACTCACCCTGTATCCATATATACGTACAGTTTGAATAGTATGCAATACTCCCCTTCTCATTATTTGCAGTCGATCTAAAATTTCTACTGAAAGTTTCTGCACCCGATTTCAGCAAAGGATAATTACAGTATTAGATCAAAGGAATAAGATAGGATTCTTGAAATATGTCTTTTCCATTGGAAAATCCTCCTATTTTTATCTTATAAAATAGCATTTCAAATGAATACATTTATATGCATATTAACGTATCAAGAGAGCATTGAAGAGCAATAACGGAGAACGATAACGGAGAGAGATAACGGAGGGAGGTAAAGAAAACGCATGAACGAACTCTCGTGTTGAAAATCTGAATGGTAAAGAAAGTTCGCCTAAATATGATGAGTTTTCACGGTTCTGATTATAAGTATTTGCCAGTTTTAACTCTCTCTCTTCTCTCTCTCTCTCTCTCTCTCTCTCTCTCTCTCTCCTGTAAAATTTCCTTGGCTACTTTACCAGGGTCAAGGTATTTTTTTCAACCTTTTTCCGTACCTGCCTCTGGCAGGGAGGGAGCGGAGGGTTGGGAGAGAGCTTTATACTTTACTATCCAGTTCTTTAGTACTACTGCTAGAATAGTTGAAAGAAATATGAACTTGTTTAGTAAAAGAAACCTCTCAGAGTGGACCGGAAGGTCTTTGAGGCTTCCTCTTGTCCTTGTAACTCCTTGTAACTCTGTCTCTCTCTCTCTTCTCTCTCTCTCTTCCTCGCTCGCGTATTTATCTATCTATCTATCTATCTATCTACCTTTTCGTTTGGATCAAATATAATAATTATTTTATAAATTACAATTACCAAATGCATTTTATGTTGGCTTCATTTATTTAATTACGACAAAAATTATATTTTTAAAATAGAGTAACATCATTTGGGGGGGAGGGGGGGGCTTCATTTTCTTACTGTAGAATTATATTGTGAAAGTCGTACAAACACTAATGAATTGTTCTCCCCAACGACAACCCATGCACCCTGATATACGCACGCCCAACGACAACCCTTGCACCCCCAGATACGCACGCTCAATGACAACCCATGCACCCAATACACGCACGCCCAACGACAACCCATGCACCCAATACAAGCACGCCCAACGACAACCCATGCACCCCCATATACGCACGCCCAACGACAACCCATGCACCCAATACACGCACGCCCAACGACAACCCATGCATCCCCATATACGCACGCCCAACGACAACCCATGCACCCAATACACGCACGCCCAACGACAACCCATGCACCCCATATACGCACGCCCAACGACAACCCATGCATCCCCATATACGCACGCCCAACGACAACCTATGCATCCCCATATACGCACGCCCAACGACAACCCATGCATCCCCATATACGCACGCCAAACGACAACCCATGCACCCAATACAAGCACGCCCAACAACAACTCATGCATCCCCATATACGCACGCTCAACGACAATCCATGCACCCCGATATACGCACGCTCAACGACAACCCATGCACCCCGATATACGCACGCTCAACGACAACCCATGCACCCCGAAATACGCACGCCCAACGACAACCCATTCGCCCCAATTTTCTTTAAAAGTGCATTTCATTATTTTCTTCTAAATGTAAAGTTTTCAAAAACGAAATATAACATTTTTCACCAAAGCAAAATAATTTACTAAAAAGTATAAAATAACTAATAACAATTAGTAGCTTCAAAATATCAAGTTACAACAACAACAATAATTAATAAACTAATAAAAATGTTGAAATATAACAGTTGTTGAAATATAACCGATATTGGACTCCCAAAAATAGTCGTTTCAGCGATGCAGTTATTACATGAAGTAAATTCTGTTTTATCAGTTCACATTAATTGATATGCTACTTATTACTTATTTTGGTCATTTGTATTTCTTTTTCTTGTATTGTGTTAGTCAGGGGCGTAGCCAGAATTTCTTTTCGGGAGGGGATAATATATATATATATATACATATATATATACCGTATATATACACACACACGAAAATTATTTCACGAAAGTAACACGTGAATAATATTTATTATGAAAATATCCACGAAGGTTATTTATTTTCTTCAAATATATATATATATATATGTACTACACTAATTACACATACGCTGAAGGTACTTAGCATGGCGTACTTACTTAGAATTTACTTAAAATTTCAAAAACTGCATAGAAATATCAAACCTATAATTTTATTTTAGGGTGGCTGAAGCCCCAGTAGCCTCCCTTGTCTACGTCCCTAGTGTTAGTCATATGTTGGTCTTATTTTGAATATTAAAAAGGAAACCAATTCACCGACCTCACAATGTATGATGTATGTTGTTTGTCTTGAGTTCAATGCTTGTAGTTCAATTCTGTACACACACACACACACACACACACACACACACACACACACACACACACACACACATATATATATATATATATAATATATATATATATATATATAATATAATATAAAATATAATATATATATATATATATATATATATATATATATATAATATATATATATATACACGATAATATACGATAATATAATATAATATACGATGTATATGTACTATATATAGAAGACGGTATGTATTGGAAAAGTAACGAGTAACGAGTCGTTACTCGTTACATTTTTAAATAAGTAACGTTTGGGTAGCGACACTACTTTTTTTGGCAAGTAACGGCAAAAGTAGCGTCATTACTTTTTCTAGTAACGTACCCAACATTGTATATATATATATATATATATATATATATATATATTAGTGCTTGTATGTAAATTTTCAGTTTGTATTGACTGTATTGTTTGAACATGAGATGAAAGCAAATGGCATATCAACAAGAAGAATGCTTTGTTGTTGATGTAAAGCTGTCAGAATATAAATACAATAAAATTTTTCGTTTCAGGAACAGAAGGAGGTCCAGAGAGAGAGAGAGAGAGAGAGAGAGAGAGAGAGAGAGAGAGAGAGAGAGAGAGAATTTTATACGAGAAATTTGATGTACAGTTTAGGAAATAAGTTCGCTTAAAAAAAATCTAATAAAATATCAAAAGAAAAACAGAGTATCACCAATTAGTAAATTTTATACTTTTTTTTTAGAAACATGATGTTTTTTAGGGGAACTTTTTTCCGCAACTGTATATTCTAAATTTACTTTTAATTCTATTGATTCTTTACAGATTTCACTAAACAAAAAGTACAAAAAAAAACAATAAAAATATATGTAACTTCCAAACCCCCCCCCCTCCCCGGCACGTCACCCCTCCTCATCCCCCCCTCCTGTAAAGATGCCATTTTCAATAACATTTATTTTGATAAGAAAGTGACCCTAGCGAAATTATTTTATCAGGTAACCTATATAATATATATATATATATATATAAATGTTTATCCCAAAACTTTGGCACTAACTATATAAAGAGTGCCTCAAACCTTAAATTTGGCATCTTCATTTACATAAAAAAAAAAAAAAAATTATGCCAAACATGATATTGTAAGCAATAAAATAAGTAAAAATAAAAGTAAATTATTAGTAATATAATAGTAAAAAAGTAAATTGTAAGTAATATAATAGTAAAAAAGTAAATTAAAGTAAGCAATAAAAGTAAAATCTTTTGTTTGTAAAATTTAATATTGAAAGACAAAAATGTAAAATGTGTAAATTAACTTAAAACTGCTGAGTCATCGTTTTCATAC
This sequence comes from Bathynomus jamesi, assembly GCA_023014485.1. Lineage (NCBI taxonomy): Eukaryota > Metazoa > Arthropoda > Malacostraca > Isopoda > Cirolanidae > Bathynomus > Bathynomus jamesi. The sequence continues at coordinate 487,632 of JAJOZX010002166.1, read as the reverse complement.
TATAAATAGTATTGGATGGAACGTTCATAACAATTCGGCAGCGAGAGATAGGAAGAATGGTTAATGGAAGAAGGATAGGGTTAAAAGAGAGAGAGAGAGAGAGAGAGAGAGAGAGAGAGAGAGAGAGAGAGAGAGAGAGAGAATGTTTGTGTATAGTAAAAGTAAAAATGAAATTTTATGAAGAAAGAAACACACACACACACACACACACACACACACACACACACACAAACATATAACGCTTGTCTAAATGAGTCATTAAAAATAATACAGAAAAACTACTTACCCCGTCCCAAGTTAATGCTGAAAGAAAAAGTGTAGGAAAAAAGTTATAGTGAAGTTTGAAAACCGATTTGAATTTCACTCAGTTGTTTTAAATTTTATATATATATATATATATATATATATATATATATATATATATATATATATATATATATATATATATATATATATATATATATATATATATATGGATGCAAAATTTCAACTTGACCAAGCGTAATGAATGTTTGAATATTAGCTGACTGCAAATACCTATTAATCCATGGATTTACGAAGACTAATTGCAGGTAAATATACAGGTATGTTAGGAAATTTGTTTGTTTTTGCATTCAAACATTCAATTAGCTGAAGGATCAGTACTGAACTTACGGTACAGTACTGAATAATTAATTAATCAGCTTGATCTCTCTGTTACTGAACCAGTTCTTGATCGAGATCAATTTGTGAAGAGAAGGCATTATGATAATGTTTAATGCTTATCTCCCATCAGAGAAAGCGTAACGATCTATATTTAAATGAATACGCATTTACTTTAAAGGACACTCCATACACACACACACACACACACACACACACACACACACACACACACACACACACATATATATATATATATACATATAATATATATATATATATATATATATCTAGATGGCGTGTTTAAGCTTTTGATAAGCTTTCGCATGAAATTGTACTGAATAAACTTCACATATACGGAATAAGAGAAAGTGTCCTCGATTGGTTTAAATCACAGCTGTCAAATCGTTAGCAATGCATCAGATTAAAAGATAATTTATCCGACAAGGCGATGCAAACTAGTGGAGTTCCACAAGGATCTATTCTTGGCCCTTTACTATTTCTAATTAACTTTAACGATTTTCATCTCTCAACCACGTTAAATTACGTACAATACGCAGATGATACCGCACTTAGGTCTTCCCAGCATAGCTCAGACTTTGTGATTAATGAAACGAACAGACAGTTAGAAAATGTGTATTGCTAATAAACTTTTATCGAACTTGATATCACTACAAACTGTAAAATAAAAATTGGGAATACTACTCTTTCAAGGGTGAATGAAGTTAAAGTACTCGGTATTAACTTAGACGAAAAATTAAATTTACAAAGTCATGTACTATACAACATATCAAATCTAAAATATCAAGATTTGTTTTCATATTATTTCAATTGAAAAAAAAACCCTTCTCCAAAGCGTATTCCTTACCCTGTATTATTCCCTCATCCATCTACATTTATTATATTGCATTACAACATGAGGTAGCTCAAAGAAATATATGAAACAACATCCTTTGGAAGTAATTCATAAAAAAATGTCTGCGAACTCTCTCGAATAATGACAACAGACACAGTCACACTTCCCCACTACTTAAAAGACCCAAATAGTTTAAAAATAAATGACTTATACAAATTCACTGTTGGTGTCAATATGTTCAAAGTTATCAATCAATAAAAATCAACATACATCATTCATTCAAAGAGCAATGAATCCCACCCCCACCCCTCATCAAATACACCATCGCTATAACACAAGACTGCCTAGGAATTTTACAAAACCTAACTATACAATAGAAACTGCAGGAAATGCACTTTTTCAAAGGAGCGGATATATGGAATGCAACTCGCATAAATATCAGATAGGCTTCATCACTAAATGTATTTCGTAAATCACTTAAAAAGCACCTCATTAGCTTCTAGTGATGCACACGTTCACTAATGTCATTTTTACCATAGTAATGACGTTCCATTTTATAATTAACTACTTAAAATATGATAATTTCATTAAACACTTTTAATTTCGTAATTTATCCTTTTTTATATTTTTATTAAGCATAATTTATTTTCTACTAAATATACAATAAATCATTTAATTTAAAATTATGTAACATTTTATAAACTTTATATTATTATTATTATTATTATTATTATTATTATTATTATTATTATTATTATTATTAATCATTTATTATCACTGTTACTATCACTTGCCACTTTCACTTCTCTTACGTAATAAATAAATTAAATCCCAGTAATTATGCCCAAAAAGCCTCCATCCATGCTTCCAACGGCATATTTAGATAAAAGTATCGTAAATATATTAATTTTCATATCAAATATCTAAACTTAAATTTCGAATTTTGAATTTTGAAATTACTGCATATGACATATTTGTAATTATGCAAGAATGTAAAGCGTAACTACAAAGTTCTTGCTTAACTTCAAACTCGAATAACTTTTGATGTACACTTGATAAAAACAAACTGTCATCGGCATATGAAACCGTAATTATTAAAGTTTTTAACACACTAGATTTAAAAAAAAAAAATTC
>JAJOZX010002166.1:480000-482500 GCA_023014485.1 Bathynomus jamesi | reverse complement strand
GTTTTGTAATTTTTTACCTTTTTTGTCTTTAATTAATTTCGTTTTTTCATATTTTTTAGATAGATAATTCTAACATTACGTCTTTAAAATTTTAATAATGGCTTCTAGAGGATGTACCCATAGTCCAGACATGTTTTGTTATACAGGGTGTCCCATAAGTCCGGCATCATAGGAAAAATAATTAAAAAAGGCAAAACAAAAGCTTTTATTTACAGAACGTGCTCAATATGTCCACCATTGTTTTCAATACACAAATTCAGACGTGATACCCAGTCAGCAAGCACACGGTGAATGATGTCACGAGTAATGGTGTTACATGCCCCAATAATGTGCTGCCGCAAATGTTCAACACTCTTAATTTTCTCTGCGTATACCAGCGCTTTCAAGTGGCCCCAGAGATAAAAATCTAGTGGCGTGAGATCCGGGCTTCTAGCTGGCCATTCTACAGGCCCTCGACGTCCTATCCAATGACCAGGGAATTGTTGGTACAGGTATTCCCTTAATTGGGTGCTGTAATGTGCAGGAGCGCCGTCTTGCTGGAACCATGTTGGGAAATTTCCTTCTTCGTTCAAGACACCCGGAAATGCTTCTTCCTTGAACATACATAGGTAGGTGCCTCCAGTGACATGTTCATCGAAAAAGAGGGGGCCTATGATGCGATCCTTCCAAATGCCACACCATACCATCACCCGAGATGCACCTTGTTCCTTTGAAGAGGTATACCAGTGAGGGTTGTTTTGAGACCAGTAGCGGGTGTTCTGTCGATTTACCTCACCATTTCCATAAAAAACAGCCTCGTCACTGAACAGAATGGTGGACGGGAAATTGGCATCCCGAGTATAAGAAAAATATGAATTATGGTTTGTAGAAATAGAAAAATATGAATTTCTCCTATGATGCTGGACTTATGGGACACCCTGTATTTGTGGTCGGTATGTTGTTGTAAAACAAAGGACAAATGTAACGACCTTCATTAAGAGAGCTTATCATGCCATTTTGGAATTAAATTAGATCAAGACAAAAGTTGGGCTCCACACAAAGTTTGTCTTACGTGTGTTGCAGCACTAAGGAATTGGAGCAAAGGTAAAAAGAAAAGTTTGCCATTTGGAATCCCTATGGTATGGCGCGAGCCTAGAAACCATACCGACGACTGCTACTTCTGTTCTTGCAATGTTAAAGGTTATAATGCAAAGAATAAAGAGAGCCTTCAATACCCAAGTCTTCCATCTGCAATAAGGCCGGTACCCCATGGTCCAGAAGTTCCTATTCCCCGCCCACCCGAGAGTCTGGATCAATACAATTCAGATTCTGATTCAGCTCCAAATCCAGACAATGATGATGTTTATGAACAGCCAACAGCTGACCGAGATCCTCCTAAACCATTAACCCAAGCCGAACTAAATGACTTAGTCAGGGATTTGAATCTGCCTAAGGACTCTGCAGAACTTTTGGGGGTCTAGATTGCAGGAGAACAATTTATTGGCATCCGACACATACTTCGCTTGGTACAGAAATCGTGAGAAAGACTTCGTGCCTTTTTTCGAAGAAGATGGTCCCTTGGTATTTTGCAAGAACATCACAGGATTAGTGTGCAAGCTAGGCATCGAATACCAAACCAGTGATTGGAGGTTGTTTATAGATTCCTCTAAAACCAGTCTAAAAGGAGTGTAACTGCACAACGGTAACAAATATGCATCAATCCCAGTGGCCCACTCTGCTCATTTAAAAGAGACCTATGATAACATGAAACTGCTCCTGGAAAAAATTCAGTATCACAATCACAGATGGATATTGTGTGGGGATCTCAAAGTCCTTTGCATGTTACTTGGGCAGCAATCAGGATACACTAAGATGCCATGTTTCATCTGCGAAATGAGATAGTCGAGCACGTAACCAGCACTGGAAGAGGAAAACTTGGCCTCCTAGAGAGAATCTTACCCCAGGAACAAAGAACATTTTACATGAACATCTAGTTGAACCAAATAAAATCCTCCTACCACCCTTGCACATTAAGCTAGGCTTGATGAAGCAGTATGTCAAAGCATTGAATAGAGAAGGTGAGTGTTTCAAGTACATTTGTTCAAAATATCCAAAGATTAGCTACGAGAAAATAAAGGAAGGTGTTTTTATAGGTCCTTAGATTAGAAAGTTATTGACAGACGATCATTTCCTGAACACAATGACCAATAAAGAAAAAGAAGCATGGCTTGGTTTCAAAGATGTTGTTGAAAACTTCTTGGGAAACTACAAAAGCCAAAATTATGAAAGACTGGTGGAAAATATGCTTAAAAAGTTTTGCGCCTTAGGCTGCAACATGAGCCTGAACGTTCACTTCTTATTTTCGCATCTTGACCGTTTTCCCGAAAATCTCGGAGATGTCAGTGAGGAGCAAGGTGAACGATTTCACTAGGACATCAAAACCATGGAAAGAAGATATCAAGGAAGATGGCATACAAATATGATGGCGGATTACTGCTGGTGTCTGCAACGAGATCAGCCT
>JAJOZX010002166.1:472500-475000 GCA_023014485.1 Bathynomus jamesi | reverse complement strand
TATCATAGTAAAAAATAGCCCTACCAATAATTCAGGCATTATCTATAAAATTGGGTGTAAACAATGTGATTCCTTTTACATAGGTCAGACGGGAAAGGATTTGCACACACGTATAAAACAGCATCAATATTCCGTTAGAACAGGACAGTTGTCCAGTGCTCTTTTTGTCCATTTGTCAGAGTTATCCCACTGTATTGATTGGAATAATGCTTCAGTTTTATTTCATTCTAGCAACATTGTCAATAGAAATATTCTTGAGTCTGCCATTATCCAACTTTCAAATAACTTCAACATAAGCAAAGGTCTTTTTCAACTCGATCCTGTTGTTTTGAATTCCTTCAAAACAAATTTAGATAAAAAGGGTAGGACGCTAAATCTTTGGTAAACTTGTACGCTACTTTATTAACTTTTAATCTTCATTTTATTTTTATATATATCGAAACTTGACTCTAAAAGGCAAAGTGTTAAAACCCGGGTAGATTTCCAGTATAAATTTGTATTTTTAATTCATTTGATCTTGTGCTAAAAATCGATATTTTTCCTTACAAATCTGTATGCCTCTTTGTTAATCCTCTAATCTTTAATTTTTAATTTTTATTTTTACTTCTCCGTTTATTGCATATATATGTATATATGTATGTGTGTAGATATGTATGTATATATATATATATATATGTATGTTTGTGTGTATGTATGTTATTTATTTATTTATTTTTCTTTCTGTAACCTATATATAGGCCGTAACCTTTTATGTACTTCTTAGTGTTCCTGAGGATGTCATTAGACGAAAGCGCTTGAGCACCTTTTTTTGTGTTTCCTTTCCTTCGTGGTTTTATTCATCATATATATATATATATATATATATATATATATATATATATATACAGACCCTGTCCAAATTATTAGTTATTAGACCCAGTGACTGAAAATTTTCTTTAATGAAACAACCTATATTTTTTCTAATTTATATTTATTTTTGCGTATATTAGGAACTTCTAAATTATTTGCTACTTTCTTCTTAGCATAATGTGTGAGTGTAGATGTGATTGTCAGTCTTGAGGAGGGGGGGGGGACAAAAGGGGAATGTGGTGATAAGAAAATCTAGCCTCACACGTTATCTGTAACGCCTTGTGTTGTTTACCATTTATTTCAGTTTCAAAGCACTCTTTACACTGATTGGATGTTGTTTCACAAAGAAGCTTAAATTTGCTTAAATTAATATACTTTTTTATGCTCTACTATAGTTTAGTGTGTGAAATTTTAACTCTGACTTGCTACTTTTTCAGATTTGTAGAGTTATTTTCTTTGTTCTTGTTCTAATTGATAATATGGGCCGATTGTGTGATATTACGCCACGTAAAAAGGCGCCGATTAGTGGTTGATTGATTGCCGATACTTTTTCACAAAGAGACATAGCGCGTAAACTGACTGTGTCTCAATCAAGTGTCCGAAGAATCTCGTCAGTCTTGCCAGTCTCGTCAGTGAGTCTAATAATTTGGACAGGGTCCGTATATATATATATATATATATATATATATATATATATATATATATATATATTATCAGGCATGGGTAATTGTAATTTATAATTGTAAATTGACTGTAAGTAATTTAACTTTTTCAAGTAATTGCAGTGTAATTGTAATTTACTTACTAAAAATGTAATTGTAATTGTAATTGAAATCAATTACATTCACAGTGACATTGAGACTGAACCTAATGAACAGTGAACAATTCGTCTGATATTACAATGACTGCTAATTGGATTGTAATTTAAATACGTGTTAAAATAGGACAATATTCACACTATGGGTTTTCGGTATGGAAATTAAAAGTTAAAGATTGTAAATTAATGGTAGACTTCTTTCCTTTTCTTGCATTTATATTAAGTGTTTCTATTAAAAGTACAGTAGTTGTAATTGAAATTACTTACTTTTTAATGTAATTGTATTTGCAGTCAATTACATTTACCAACTGCAGTAATTGTAATTGTAATTGAGCATATGAAAAGTAATTGTAATTGTAACCCAATTTTTTTTAACTGTAATTGACCCATACCTGATGTGTGTGTGTATATATATATATCCCGTAAATGAGGCGGGATACTGCAGAGGGGTCGACCGCAGGTCGATCCTGAACCGTCGTTCGAACTAGTACAAAATAAGTAAGTATATATATGGCCGATAATCTGGACAACGATCCCTCATCGCACAGAGGTCAGGTTCATGACTTTCATACACCACACACACACACACACACATTCTCTCTCTCTCTCTCTCTCTCTCTTTCAGTTTCGGAACAAGGAGATTGTGCTCTCACCGTACAATTCCCTGGTTCGGCCGCACCTGGAGTATGCTGTGCACTGTGTGCAGTTCTGGTCGCCCACCCTCAGGAAAGATATTGAGAGGCTGGAGCGAGTGCAGGCGAGGGCCACAAAGTTAATCCCTTCCGTTAGGCATATGGGCTACAATCGACGCTTACGCGCCCTGAACTTGTTTTC
>JAJOZX010002166.1:410000-470000 GCA_023014485.1 Bathynomus jamesi | reverse complement strand
ATTATTATTATTAATTATTATTGTTAAAAATAAAATAAAAATTAGATATAATAAATGGCCTGAATTTAAATAAAAGACCCCCCTCCAAAAAAAAAAAATTTTAATAATAATAAAAATTATGATATAAGAAAATAAATTTCCAAAATTATGACAAACTAAAGTCAATTTATTAAAATAAAAATAAAAAATAAAAAATAAAAAAATAAAATTTTAGTAATAATATTGAGACGAAATATTTTTTTTTCTTTAAACGGGAAAAAATTCTGAAGAATTCTAAAGAATTTTAAAGCATTTTAACTAAAATCTTATTCGTATCTTTTGTATGCGAATATGTGATAAATATTTCGCATAAGTTGGTAGCCCTTTGTGGCCTAAAATACGATTCCAACGAGACGATAATATTTCATGGATATTTGATTTCCATATACTGAAAAAGGTATTTTTTTTTAAATTAAATTTTTAGTTATTTAAGTTTTTAAGTTTTTAAAATTTTATTTTTAATGGGTCCTTTTTTTAAATTATTTATTTACAACATTTTGTTCAGAGAAAACCATAAAATTAAAATTACAACAGCTACAAACCAAAATAATGGGAATTATCAAGAGAAGGTCTCCATAAAAGTTGTGGTGCACCGATTAATCGGTATCGGCACCTGGCATGCCGATTAATCGGCCATGCCAAGTATTTTCCTAATATCGGCAAGCCAGGTGCCGATACCGATTAATCGGTGCACCACTACATAAAAGTAAAAGAAATCAGGCTCAAAGTACGGACGAGTATAGTTGAGTATTATTGCTCAGTACTCCCAAACCCATAGAGAGAAAACGAGACATTGCTTAGAGGTCATACAAAGGACTCTTACGTCTATGATAGAGGAATTGAAATTTGAAGACGACTGGTCTCCTCGACTAAAAACTCTGAAATTCTACTCCATGGAAAGAAGACGCGGGTGACACAAAGCAATATTGAGACTTTCAACTTTTCAGATGTTCCGTGCGATGATTTCTCATTTCACGGGGGTCAAGCTTATTGCCCCACCTCTTACATATGAATCATACTCGAGGGAGCTGTCCCAAACTTTAGAAATGCAATGGAAACACATTTGAATAAAGGAACAGGTAAATTCTATACTAGCCTAGCTAGGGTCGGACAGAGGGCCATGGAAACGAAGGTGGAAGATATTCTCAGAATACTATGCCCAAACACGATGCCCAAATGTCTTTAACACGCTGCCCCCCCTACCAAAAAAAACACACTAAATTAGCTACCTTCACATACCGACTTGGCAAGTTCCTTTGTAAAGTCCCTGACCAGCCATCCGCAGCGATTATAAGGGCAGGACGAGAGCTGAAAAACTCTCTCCTTCACCAAATTCACCCAAATGAGGCGGGATGCTGCAGAGGGGACGAACACAGGTTGACCTTGAACGGTTGTTCAAACTCAACCAAAGTAACCAAATTATATATATAATGGAAAGGTAATAGGGACACTAAAAATTAATCATAAGCTTCTTCCGGAACACCCCTTAATAAACAGAGTGAGTCACTATTTCATCTGGGTATCATGCCACTGAATATGATTCCCATGTCATTCCGTGCCCAAAAATGAGAAATCCGCGAGTGAAAATCTGAAAGGGGGCAATTCTCAAATTGATCTATTCCGATTTTATCCCATTATAATTCTTTTCAAACTTTCTTCTCAAATGTGGAATGTGGATTCCTCACTTTGCACTTTCTCATTTATGAACCGGGAATGGGAATGGGAATGGGAATGACACTGAGTGGGAATTAATAATTCAATAGACCAATTGATGTATGATGTTTGCGAGCAAAAGAAGTCTTTACAAAAAATAATTGGACGATTTCTTGACAAAACTATTTGTAATTGACACGTAATTAATCGAAAAAAATCAAGTTATAATAATTGCTAAAGTTTTTCGTTTGTAATTTAGGTAAATATTAAAAAGTTTGATGTAATATATATCATTTTATATAAATATTGGAAAGTTTGATGTAATATATAGTATTTTATATAAATATTAAAAGGTTGGATGTAATATATATAATTTTATATAAATATTGGAAAGTTTGATGTAATATATAGTATTTTATATAAATATTAAAAGGTTGGATGTAATATATATCATTTTATATAAATATTGGAAAGTTTGATGTAATAAATAGTATTTTATATAAATATTAAAACGTTTGATGTAATAGATATGTATTATTTTATATACAGTATATATTGGAAAGTTTGATGTAAACTTTTGGTAACCTTTGGTAAGCTTCCGGCAGAACTGTTCATTCTGATGAAGGTCAAGCTTTTCACTCTACCTTAGACCTACAGTTTAACGTGGAATCCGAACCACGCCCCACCAGCAGCACAGTGTCTTAACCACTAGGCCACCCAGGGTACCCATTTATCTACCAGCCACTTTCTTTATTGTGTGGAAGGATGAACAGCTGGGTTTTGCTGTTCGCCGCCTGCCGTCACCGGGTCTCGATCCTGGGGCCGATGAATCCGTAGTCAGCGACGCTAACCACTACACCACCGAGGCGCATATATATTATTTATTTTATATATATATATATAATATATATATATATATATTAAAAAGTTTGATGTAATACATATTATTTTATATAAATATTGCAAAGTTTGATGCAATATAATATTTTATATAAATATTAAAAAAATTTATGTAATTTAATATTTTATGTAAATATTAAAATATATTATACAATATTTAAGATAAATATTAAAGCCTATGATGCAATATTTACTGTTACTGAAAAATTATATATTTTATGCAAATATTCAAAAAATATTTTCATATAATATTTAATAGTTGAGGTAGATATTTAAAAATTTATGTATTATCTGATGTAAATATTTAAAAATTTATGTATTATCTGATGTAAATATTAAAAAATTTATGTATTACCCGATGTAAATATTTAAAAATTGCTGTATTATCTGATGTAAATATTTAAAAATGTATAAATTATCTGATGTAAATATTTAAAAATTTATGTATTATCTGATGTAAATATTTGAAAAGTGACATTTGATGTAATAAATCTGATAAAGTGATAAGAAATGTTTCATTTCAATTAAAATGCATTCGTTACAGAGTTATATTGGCATTGGCATGGTATTACGACCATGTCTCTTCCTATCGACATGGTACTCATACCATGCCTCTACCTTTTGACATGGTATTAAAATCGTGTCTCTGCTCATCGACGAAGTATTCACACCATATAGCTATCATTGGCATGGTACGAGTATTAAGACCATGTCTCTATCTATCAACATGGTATTAAGGCCATGTCACTACCCACTGACATGGTACTGAGATCATGTCTCTACCCAGCGAAATGGTATTAAGACCATATCTCTACCCATCAAAATTGTATTAAGACCATGTTTCTACCCAGCGAAATAGTATTAAGACCATGTCTCTACCAATTACCACAGTACTAATACCATAGCTATACTCGTCTACGTTGTATTAATTAAAAACATGTCTCTATCCGCTGAAATGGTTCTAAAATCATGTCTCTAGCAAGTAACATAGCTGGCATATTGTATTGATAACAGTGGTTATACTGCTATTTAATTATTAATTCAAACTCTGTCCCTATTAATTCAAACTCTGTCCCAATTAATTCAAACTCTGTCCCTATTAATTCAAACTCTGTCCCAATTAATTCAAACTATGTCCCTATTAATTCAAACTATGTCCCTATTAATTCAAACTCTGTCCCTATTAATTCAAACTCTGTCCCAATTAATTCAAACTATGTCCCTATTAATTCAAACTCTGTCCGTATTAAACGCAATAAGTAAGGGAAGACGAACTATTGAGACCATATCGAAATGCTTGGAATAGTACAAAACTATCGCCTAATGAGGCATTGAAGCTAATACATTCTCGTTAATATAAATAAGCCTATACAGTCGTAGTAAAATAAATAATAATTGGGTAACTAAATAAATTTCGTATTTAAAAAACCAATAAAACAGCAAAGGTATTGGTGATGAAATAGCAGAAAAAAAGGTAACCTTATAATATGGCTTTTAGATATGCGTAAGATCTAATTCTATGATTAGATATAATTCTATAGGATTCTATAGAATTATATAGAATTATACAAGTTGTTTCATATGTCTGGAGACATCGGAAATATGTAGAGAAAGAGTCAGGTGTTGAAATTGTTCATCCTGAACTTCGAGACACTTCATTACTCGTAAATGGCAAACTCTCTGAACACTTCTGATTGTTTCAGCAGAAATTCGCTGCAATTTCAGTCTTATCTTAGATTTCAAATCCCCAATTATCTGTCTACGTAGACAACAGAGTAAAAGTGTCACCTTCTGTAATACAGGGTGATCAAAAAGTTGCAGTACACCGAGTTTTTTATTTTTGTTATTTTTTTATAATTACTCTATGTAACGTAGAACTTATAATAATAATAATAATAATAATAATGTGAAACAAAAACAAATAATAAATTACAATCAATGCACTGCAACTTTTTGATCACCCTGTAGTATGTTAAAAGTAAAACTGTCATAAACTTGTATTACTCTTTCGACATATTTTTAATGTCTCCAAACATATGAAACACCCTCTATATCTATTAAGTAGTAAACTTATCGAATATACACGTGTACACATGTATGGTGTTATCATTATTATATATATATATATATATATATATATATATATATATATAATATATATATATATATATATATATATAGAGAGAGAGAGAGAGAGAGAGAGAGAGAGAGGGAGACTGTAGACACCAATTGACCAGGGAAAGTACTCTAGGGATGGACGTTAGACAGGAGACAGGGAGTACTGGAACTCTCGTTTCTCCTGTCACTGTTCTCCTTAGCTGATCTTTTTCCGTGTCTCATCTATCTTGTGAGCAGTCCAACATGCTCTAAAACGCAGGTTTCTCCCTCTATTCCTTAGTGCACATACACACATCTTATACACTACAGTTACACACTCTTTAAAAATTAAAAAAAAAATAACATAGCTTTTAACAGCCTCGGAAACCTTGATTTCGGCTCTCTTCTTTTACTTCTATAAGGGAATGGGGGGGGGGGAGGCATTTTCGCGGCCATTCACCCTTGACCCCCCTCCTCCTTCCTGCATAAAGAAAAAAAAAAATAAGACCATACCCATAACCATTAACATGGTATATTAAGACTAGTAAACATCAAAAGGATGATACACCATTTCATAATAACTTATACCAAATTCTTTACTCTTGTTGTTTCCTAAAAAAAAATTTTGTGAACAAAAGCGAAAAAAATCTAAAATTTTTGGAAAAAGAAACATTTAATATGAAATAAAAAAAAAAAAAAAAAAAATGTAATTTTTGTTCATGAAAATTTTTAATTTTTTTTTTTGAAGTTACATTCCATTTCAGTGGATGTAAATTTGGACTAAAATTAAATGGCAAATGGCAAAATCTGAAAACGTTCTTTCCTTTAAATTTAAATTTAAAGAAAAATGTAAAAAAAAAATGTAAAAAATATTAAAGACGAAATTGAAGAGGAAGAAATATACATATATATATTGTTTTTTATTTTTTTAATCTGAAGACAAAAATTCGTATACACTTTTACAGTTCATCAAACGATTCCGAATGAATATTACCGTAAGTAGAAATCAAATTTCAAAATCCACATCGAATTTATGCTACATATTCTCCATACAATTACAGTAGAAAATGGATATTGAAAATCTGATTTTGCATATTTACTGGAAACGAAAACCCTGTTTACACAGCCCTAGAATATACTCAAATTTAATAATTGAAATTAAATGAATAATAACGAAGGCTGGACTTCATTTCTCTTCCAATGCGAGCGATTGCTGCTAGAGTACCCCCAACCCCGCTCAACACACCACCCCACGACCCCACGCTTTCCTAACCTCTGCGAGGCTGCTGCTGCTGCTGCTGCTGCTGCTGCGAGCCTCCGCATGCTAAGCTAGAATGGAACAATCTCGCTCGCTAATTCTGCCCCGCTTCCAGTGCACATCTAACCGTGAAAGGAGGAGGTTATGTCGGCTGTTTGTCCGTTAAATTTTTTGGTTCATTTTTCGGTATTCTCCGGATGTACTCTCATGCCACGCAATATATAACCTCGAAGTAATTAACTACCGTCTGTGCGAGGAAGGATTGAGCCTTATATTATACGAGACATACATAATTTTTTTTAAAAATTAACATTAGCAAATCTCAACCTCAAAATAATACATATAAAAATTAATCAAGTAATTGATAATAAATATATAAATATATATACAGTATATATATATATATATTTAAATAAACTTTATTACCGTAAAATTTAGGAAATTATTATTAGAAATTTAACAATAATTAACATTAATTTACCGGAAAAAAAAAACGTTAAAATTAACATAAATTTGAATGCAAACGAAGGAAAAACTAAAAAAATGACATCAACAAAAAATTTTAACAAAACAATTTGTAAAATAATCATCACATAATTGTTTAATATATATATATATATGTATACATATATATATGTATATATGTATATATATGTATATATTAAAAAAAAAGTTAAGCAATATTGAAAGTACAAACATCTTCGAGGCTTGACAATGATTTTTGCAGCTGATTTGTGGATTCTCTTGGGAATTTTTACTCTATGCTCAGAAACAGGTGAGCTCAAATGCTAAGAAATTCAAGTTTTCAATTATTTATATATATATATATATATATATTTATATATATTATATATATATATTATATATATATATATATAATCCAAAGAAATTATTTTGGTTGAAAAAGATAAGAAAAATTTTTTTTTTTTTTTTTTTTTGGCTAAATTAACATATACATTTTCCTTCTATCTTCGAACATAGGACTAAATAGGAAAGTAAAATGATTATTTTAAGGAAAAATTATTCTATTATAATGAACGGAAATTATTTTTTTTAATTTTATGATGTCAAAAAAAAAAGTAATAAAAATAAAATAGTTATTCTCCGAATTTCAAGGAATAGAAAATGGCGATTTTTTTTTTTTTGTTTGATTTGTGTTTGGTATTTTATTGTGTGGCCAATTCTGGAATGAAATTTAATTTCAATGCCAAGGAATATAGTCTCACAGTGCCAGTATTGATTGAAATAAAGTACAGTATTTCTTCCATATTACGTATGTAATGAAATGTAACACACACACACACACACACACACACACACACACATATATATATATATATATATATATATATATATATATATATATATATATTATCTTCGAAATTACTTCTTTACAGCGTATAAAGATAAGCAAGCATTTATTAATATGATCAATTTTACCAAAACTTAATTTATTATACACGCTACATACAAATCTTTATTTACTCACACTCAGCCCGTGCCAACACGATGGCACTGTGCCAAATATCTAATCTATAAGTTAAATATACAAAATCAGTTAACTGTACAAACTGAATGCGGGGTTCATTACCACTTTTGAATTCTTTATTTCAAGGAGCGATTTATCTTCAAAGACTTCAATGCCAATGACGGATTAATCAGATTAAATAGATTAAAGCAAATAAGATTGTATTTTAAATCCTTTTTTTGCTTTTAAAACCCATTCAGAATGAGAGTGTCTTTAGCATACATGGTTTATGCCAAACAACTTCCACGGGCTACGTCTTGACCACATCGCAACACCACTTCACGTTAGATCAGTTATGAAAATAAAAACCCACTCTAATAGACAGAGTTTATTTCCACAACAGTTTCGACGCCCACTGGCATCCTCCTCAGGTGGATACAGATTCGTTTTTCTGTATCCACCCGAGGAGGATGCCAGTGGGAGTCGAAACTGTTGTGGAAATAAACTCTGTCTATTAAAGTGGGTTTTTATTTTCATATTTTGACCTTCACGTAGAAAAAAAGTGAAGTTATTTGCATTTATTAGATCAGCTACGTTAAGCGACGTTGAGTTTGCTTTATAGTTGGATGGGTGGCCATGAGATGTTGTATCGACCCGTAGATGATTCGAATCTCACGTGTAACTGTTATGTAACCTCCCCTTGCGGTTAGTTCGAAAGATAAACTCATACACTTAAGAAGAACCTGATTTTATCATATATTTATTTATAGGGTATCCGAAAGTCTCTAACCAATGAGAATTACATTACTCAATTTCTTTCATTAATTATATTTACACTAACATTCTTTGAAGCGAATTGGGGGACCTTTTTGAACATCTGTGATATGGCTCAATAAATCAGTTTATTTCCCATAAGGTTACGCATTTCAATGTCCATTGGGTACAGAGACCTTTCCGATACCCGTATGGGTGTTTGCTATAGAGAGCCTATCTATACCAGCCCCTGCGAAGGCGGTGTGGCTGCATCCCTTGCAGCAGCTGATGGGTCAAACCCTCATTTAATGTTATTATAGTAGGGCCCTACCATACAGTTTAGAAACACCTTCAGGAATAGCCTGCTGTGAACGTAGTATGACGAAACAAGAAGTTAAGGAAAATGCGTTTCCTGACATCAGAGTAATTTGAACCACATAACATTAACATTTACTGGACTTCCTCTCCTTCAACAGTAATGTTAATTAATATTTCTCATACAACGAACGAAACCGTAAACAAGAGAAGGTTTCATCTAGGTCATCTTCATGAATGAAGTGCTGTTTCCCAATTAAGGGTGTTTGATTTCAATGGAACGTTGAGCGTTGTTACTCGTGTAGAGTTGTCCTTTCAAACCATTCTTCAAAGGTAATAAACCAAAGTTCAGGGTAGTTAAAGAGTGCCAGATGTGAACTCCGTTGAATTGATGTTGTTTGATCAAATTAATAAACAGCGATGGAAAATAAATAATAATTATGTTTTAAATAAAAAATATGTGTTCAGCGTTTATCAAACAGAACGAAAACTGATAAATAAAGATAAATGGTCTTCTTTTTTCATGGCAACACTCTAGAAGAAGGTTTCCTTCTTTTTTAATGGTAACACTCTAGAAGAAGGTTTCCTTCGTTTTTAATGGCAACACTGTAGAAGTAGTTTTCCTTCTTTTTTCATGGCAACACTCTAGAAGAAGGTTTCCTTCTTTTTTCATGGCAACACTCTAGAAGAAGGTTTCCTTCTTTTTTCATGGCAACACTCTAGAAGAAGGTTTCCTTCTTTTTTCATGGCAACACTCTAGAAGAAGGTTTCCTTCTTTTTTAATGGCAACACTCTAGAAGAAAGTTTCTTCTTTTTTAATGGCAACGCTCTAGAACAGTGGTCGGCGAACAGGGGTAAATTACCCCAAATGGGGTACATTTAAAACTTTTGGGGGTAATGCGTGCGGTATGAGAGACACCATATGCAACAATTTTAAGAGCAATTGGCTTGTTTTTGTTTACTTTGAAGTCTGGGGGTAATTTCATTTTACTCAAATAGATTTTTGGGTAATACCCAAAAAAGTTCCCCGACCCATGCTCTAGAAGGTTTCCTTCGTTTTTAATGGCAACACTCTAGAAGAAAGTTTCCTTCTTTTTTTCATGGCAACACTCTAGAAGAAGTTTCCTTCTTTTTTAATGGCAACACTCTAGAAGAAGGTTTCCTTCGTTTTTAATGGCAACACTGTAGAAGTAGTTTTCCTTCTTTTTTCATGGCAACACTCTAGAAGAAGGTTTCCTTCTTTTTTAATGGCAACACTCTAGAAGAAAGTTTCCTTCTTTTTTAATGGCAACGCTCTAGAAGGTTCCCTTCGTTTTTAATGGCAACACTCTAGAAGAAGGTTTCCTTCTTTTTTTCATGGCAACACTCTAGAAAAAGGTTTCCTTCTTTTTTATGACAACACTCCAGAAGAAGGTTTCCATCTTTTTTAATGGCAACACTCTAGAAAAAGGTTTCCTTCTTTTTTAATGGCAACACTCTGGAAGAAGTTTTCTATCTATTTGCATGGCAATACTCTAGAACAGGGATTTTAACCTCTCGGCAGCGACCCAAACTTAGTAATTAAATTGTCATTTATCATTTATTTATGTTATCCCAAATCATTTTACCATTATTATTTAGTTTATTATCTATTACGAGTGAATTGTTTGAAAGCGTTGGTCACCGAGCTAGCCCCGAGACCAGAATTTGGATCGCAGCCTAAAAAGGTTAAGAACCCCTGCTCTAAATGAAAGTACCCTTCTTCCCTTACCGTTGCTGAAACTACAAAAGGAAAAAAAAGCTTTCAAAATAGAATTCTTCAAAATGAAATTATAATTCCTTTCAAAAGGAAACTATTTAAGCGCAGTTAATTATGCTTTAATCAGCTTCCATCTTTTTTTTTTTGCAGGAATTCCTTCTATTTGATATTTCTCTTAATCGAGTTGAATTTGTTTGAATTTTCTGAAATGATAATTTTATATTATAATTGTTTTAGTTTTGTTTCGTTGAATAACTTTAACATAATCAATATGAACGCTTTATAAAGAATGTTGACAAAAGTAAATAGACACCACAATCGTTATCCTCAAGAATAAATGGCGAAATTTATCAATGGAATTGCCGAACGTGTCACTTTCAGGCCCGTGCACAGGACATTTCAGATGGGGGGGGGGGTGCTGAAAGTTAGCAAAAAGGGCACCATCACTTCCCCCCTTAAAAAAAAATAAGTCTCTTCACAGCATTTATTTATTTTTTGGAAAACAATGGCACTTCTGAGGCATGAAGGGGCAAATGGGATGGCTCAAGCCCCTGTAGCCCCCCCCCCTCTGCATGTGCCTGAACTCAGTTTTACACAATACAAATGGGAAAACAGCACCACTCTAAATATATTGATTCAATTAATCTGTTATTATTTATTGGCATTTATTATCATATAAAAAACTAGAGAAAAGCGAAAGGTGTCTATTTACTTTTGTCAACCCTCCTTACGTACTGAAACAAATTTTTATACCTATTATACTGCACAAAATTCTTATACAAACTTTTATACTTTTACCGGGTTCGAACCACTATCCTTACGATGTCCATCACTTGACATAACGAGTGCTCTTATACATTTATTAGATCATAATAATCAGTCAGGAGTGCCAGTAAATGGCCCAACTCTTAAGCCAGGTAAATGGTGCCCATTCCGATGCCTCCTACTAGTTCCTAGTTTTCCTAGTTAATTATTGTAGTATTTGGTTATACAGAATGTTTTTGGAATTAAGGGACAAATGATGTCCCTAAAAGTAAGGGGCTTGGGATAGTTACGTAAAATAGGGGGCTATATCCCTTCAAACGCGGGATGAGTGACAACCACGATAAGAAGTTAATATAGCGTAGATACTACACTACCCTTACACACACACACACACACACACACACACAAAACATATATATATATATATATATATATATATATATATATATATATATATATATGCAATTAATTAACATGGTAAATTCCCTTAATTAAAAATTACATTAAAAAATCTGTAATATAAATTACGTTATAATTTTCGTATCAATTTTTGAGCTTCGTTTACTTTCTTTTCACGGTTCAGCGGTGCCAATAATGAAAAAATCCCTTGAGAGGCACCCTTCGCTCGGTAACAAGCCTTTCCCGAGCGAAGAAATCAGTTTGAGGTGTAATTCCACAATTTATTTAATTAATAGAAGGTCTAACATAATAATTTACTCATTAAGTATATATATATATATATATATATATTAACAAACACAAAAAGGACCTACTTAAAGTAAGTTATGTCAAAACTAAGTAAAAAATATTACACTCCATTTACAGATTCTCTAACAATTATCCACTCGTGTGCTTTTTAAGTGCAAACAGTACTATCAATAATAATACCTCTTCTACTACTACTACTACTACTACTACAACTACTACTACTACTACTACTACTACAACTACTACTGCTAATAATAATAATAATAATAATAATGATAATAATAATAATAATAATGAAAATTAGGCTCTATTTTAACAAGAAAGCTAAGTCACATAATATCATATATCCCTACATTATCATTAACTGCAACTTTTCTAAAAGCGTATATTACTCGTATATATTACTCCTATATATTACTCCTATATATTCTACATTTAGAAATAATGTACTGAAAGAGTAATATATCTCTGTGATATTTTCATATATTATTTATAGCCTTTTATAAAGGATAAAAGATAA
This sequence comes from Bathynomus jamesi, assembly GCA_023014485.1. Classification (NCBI taxonomy): domain Eukaryota; kingdom Metazoa; phylum Arthropoda; class Malacostraca; order Isopoda; family Cirolanidae; genus Bathynomus; species Bathynomus jamesi. The sequence goes on along the minus strand of JAJOZX010002166.1, from coordinate 457,786 downwards.
GAAAAATCTAATTTTATACAAATAAAATGCAAATTTTGACTATCGGCGATCATCCTTGCAAAGGACAAACAGAAATCCCCGAACAGCCATTAATCTCAAAGCACTACTACAAAGCATGCTGTCAAATGACCTCAGCTTGTATGTATATATTTGAAATTACGGTTCAAAATGTCTTTATTGACCGCCTGCCAAAAGTACGATATCTAATTAATTTTTTAAAGGGGGGCGGGCGAGTGTATCATGACTACTCACCCTTTCTTTCAGAATTAATTGGCCATATAAAAATTAATCATAAAAGGCTTTTAAATTCTTGATGTAAAAAAGGGGATAATTTCGTGTGATCAAACGCGTTGTATAAATAATAATCAGTCAGAAGGGCCAGAAACTGGCACAGCACTCAGGTCAACTAATGCGACCCATTGCGCTAACTTCCCTGTAAGGGAAACGTTGTATAAGTTCTCAAAGAGAACGTACGTATTCCCGTAGATCAGTGAAGTTAAGCGACATTGGGTTTGGATTATAGTTGGGTGGGTGGCCGTCCCCTACGTCCAAATGATATACCAACCCGTAGTTCGGGTCTCGCATAAAGCTATAGGTCCCCTCCGTTACATGACCTTTGCCGCTACGAAGGGGGGTTAAACAACCCCAAACTATCATCATCATCATCATCATTGTTGGGATGTCTAAGTTTCTAAATAACATCTATATAATATTTATAATAAATAAATAGATAAATACAGGGTGTTTCAGGTCGACCCTAAAAATATGGAAATTGGCGGACTTTGTAGTTTGTATATGGTATTTGATATTTGAAGTCGAAGATCTACTTGCTACAAATTCCACCAATTTCCATATTTCTAGGGTCGACCTGAAACACCCTGTATATTAATAGATAAATATATAAGTAAAAAAATTTTAGTAGAAAAATATATAAAGATATAAATATTAATAAATAAAATATATAAATGTTGGTAGATGAATATATAGAGGGACAATCATAAAGGATAATATACAAGTAGATAAATATAAGCAGGTAAATAGGTAAATATTAATATATAAATGGATAAGTATGTAAATAGATAAATAATAAAGGAATACATATTAATAGATAAATAAATAAATATATAATTACATAAATATCAGTAGATAAATATGGAACTATTAATATATAGATAAATAGTTAATGATATAGAGAAAAGTAAAAATATTAATATATACTAGAAATGAATAGGTACTAATTGGTAAAATAATAATAAAATAGATAAATTGGGAACAAATTGGTAAAAATTGGTAAAATAATAATAAAATAGAAAATTGGGAACAAATTGGTAAAAATTGGTAAAAATAAATTAGTAAAAATAAATTGGTAATAAATTGGTAAAAATAAAATGGTAATAAATTGGTAAAAATTGGTTAAAATAAATTAGTAAAAATAAATTGGTAAAAATTGGTAAAAAAATAAATAAATTCGTAAAAATAAATTGGTAAAAATTGGTAAAAATTGGTTAAAATAAATTAGTAAAAATAAATTGGTAAAAATTGGTAAAAAAATAAATAAATTGGTAAAAATTGGTAAAAAATAAATAAATTGGTAAACATTGGTAAAAAATAAATAAATTGGTAAAATAAAAAATAAAATAAATAAATAGGTGCTAACAGAAAAATTGGTAAATTAAAAAGTAAAATAAAGTAAATATTAACATATTAAGAGCTAAATACCCAACTGCTTCAATAATTATATAGTATAGCTCTTAATAATAATAAAAAAACATATGATTTACAGTCCTATCAAACTATTCATTTAATAGTGAAATACAACTGTAATAATAGAGTTAAAATTATATTACAGTTATTACAACATTACAATAACTCCAACACGAAATAATAATGTTAATTGAGCTGTTGTTAATGACATAAACTGTCAAAATATTTAGAGAAAAATATGTTAATAAATGGTTATAGCGTTGGAGGAAGGCTATTTTGCTGTGGGCTGATATCCTAATTATATGTCTGTCACTAGCTTATTAAAATAATCGTCTCGCTGACAATGGGTTCAGTGTTGGTAAAAAATTAATTAAAGAGAGATCTTGTTTTGTGGGCTGATATCCTAATTATATGTCTGTTAGTAGCTTATTAAAATAATCGTCTCGCTGACAATGGGTTCAGTGTTGGTAAAAAATAAAAGAGAGCTATTATTTTCGTTAAAGGATTATATTTTTAATAATAACATGAATTTGTTTTTAAAAGAAAGCCATAAATGACGCTAATGATTGTAAAATCGATAAGATGGATAGCCTATTTTATACAGGTATGCATATTTACATATATTATAGATATGTTCATATACATACACGCGTACATGCGTACATACGCATATGAACATACATATATAATTTATGTACGCCTAATTAAGCTTTATGTTTTTAATTATTAATTAAATTAATTAAATAAAACTACGTACAGTTTGTTAAAACAGTCCTATCTTCAAAATTTTTTAACCAATTTTTTTTTTTTACCAGTATTAATCAGTAAGTACGGGACTTTCTAAACCTATTGTACTTACGTAAATAAAATATATGAAAAAAATAATGATAATTTCAAATTTTTTTGATAATTCATAATTGGTTTCGAAAACAATCATTATTTATTATTGTTTGAGAAAACACTCCTTCGTGCAAAGAAAGGAAATTGAGTGCCAAGTTGAGTGCCAATTTGGTTGAAATAATTAAGTTAAAAGGGGTGTCGATAAATTAATTCCAAATAATTATTAAAAAAAAGTATATTATCAACATTTTTAGCACAGACTAATTTAATTGTATTTTTTAATGGCAAAGATCACGTGATGGAGAGGACATACAGTTTTATACGTGAGAGACGAACTATCTTCGGGTCACTACATCATCTAAACGCAGAGAATGGACACCCATAAAATTAATGAACGAAATCAACGAAACAACTTACATGAACTAATGGAAAACGGTACTGCGACACATGACCACGACGTATCCCAGTTTAGTTAAAAACTCTCAATATTAAAGAGTTTATGTAAAGTTATAGACTATATACTGAATACCACAGACTCGAGTTGAGAATTTAGATGGTGTCAGAATAAGTCAGTTTATAAGATCAAATTTTGGTATTTTGGTAGTTTCGAAATAGTTTAAATAACAATTGTATTATTTTTGTCTAATTGTATTCTCTGAACTTTTTCATGAGTGTTGTTCCCCAAGGGGCCATCCGATTATAAAATTTTTAAACCAGACGTACTCTGTGTTCAGATTCGGAATTCACATAAAGCTGTAGGTCTTCCACCCCGTTATATGACCTTTGACGTTGTAAAAGAGGTTAAACAATACCCAAATCAACAACAAAGCACCCCCCCCACACATATATATATATATATATATACACACACGCACATATGATTGTATTCGGGTGTGTATATATATATATATATATATATATATATATATATATATATATATATGTGTGTGTGTGTGTGTCATCTTATTTTTCAAAATTTAATAAATAGAAATTTGTGTGTATGCTTATTACATAAGTAAACTTAATTACTTAAAAATAATTTCAAAACGAGCATTTTTTTCAACACACACACACACACACACACACACACACACACACACACACACACATCTACTTTCCTGTAAATTATAATAGAATTCGCTAGTTTTAACGCTAATGTTTATGCGTACGGGCAAATACAATATAATTCATTACCATAAACCAACGCTAAAAAATTAACGTCAACAAATTAGAAATCAAGTTACGTCAACAGTGCCAGTAAAATGGCACTCTAAAAGGGTAAACAAGTTATGTATGCGTACTAAATGAGCTTATTCCACTTAAACATGTGTGGCGAGAGAAGTGTGTTAGTTTAGTTTAGTTTAGTTTAAATATTCAAATTAAATTTGAATATTTAATTGATAGTGTGACATTTTAGAACAAAGTAGACCAAGTAATTTGATCTGAAAATTACATTTCAGTGCAATATTACCTGGATAAAACCTTTGCTGAATTTAATGTTTTGGATAAACTTGTATGTAAAAAGAGTATGAAAACTTAACAGTCATTTGTTTCTGTGTGTGTGTGTGTGTGTGTGTGTGATCTAATATATACATATATATATATATATATATATATATATATATATATATATATATATATAATATGTATATATTTCTTTTTACGTTGGTCTTACTTGATGGCTTCGAACGACGGTTCAGAATCAACCTGCGGTTGACCCTTCTACAGCATCCCGCCTCATAGCAGGATTTAGTGAGAGAGGGAGTTGTTTTCCGCTCTCTTTCTGCCCTTGTAGCTAGCTACGCATAGCTGTTCAGGAACTTTGCATAAGAACCTGTTCAGAACAGGTCAAGAACATTCTTATGTAGGAAGAAGGGACCAAAGGCGAACGCCCCCAAAAATGCCCCATCCCCTAGAGAAGAAGAATAGAGCCGAAATCAAAGTCTCCAAGGATCTCAAAAACGATGTCTATTTTTATTATAAATTTTTGAAAGGTGTGTAAGATGTCTGTATGTGTAGTGAGGAATAGAGGAAGAAGTGTGTGTTTGAGAGCATGCTGGACTGCTCACAGGGTAGAAGACTTCTCACAATATATATATATATATATATATATATATATATATATATATATATATATATATATATATGTGCGTGTGTGTGTATGTATGTGTTTGTGTGTATGTATGTGTGTGTTTAAAAGAAGTGATGGTAAGTGCTATATAGCTTAATGCCTTTCATAAAAGGAAGCTTGAAGCTTTTCTACATTAGAGGGCCTTTTAGATTTCATTTAAGTGAAAATATAAAGTTTAACTATTTTACATTTCATTACAGTTCCTTTTCACAGACTTTTGGAACGAAAATCTGTAAAATAAATCTTTAAAATTTAAAAGTTCAGTAAAATAAATTACATTTTTTTTAATTTTTAAAAATTTTAAAAATTTTAATTTGAGAAAATATCTTTAAAAAAATTTACAACTAAATTATTTTTATTTGTTTTAAAGATTGTTTTTGTTACTACTACTACTACTACTACTACTACTACTACTACTACTAATAATAATAATAATAATAATAATAAAAATAATAATAATAATTTTTAAAAGGATTATAACAGAATTGATAAAAAATAAACTAATGATTTTTACAGGTTGTTTTTGAGGCGTTCTTTCTTGTATCTAATTATCTGTATACGTATCTATCACTACTTATAATTTTGGAAAAAAGTTCCCCTATAAAATTTTCAAAAGCATAAAAAATTACTAATCAGTAAAGATTGGGTTTTGCTCATGAAATGTTATTACTATCACCAAAAATAAGAAAATATCTGAAGAAAAACGAAATAGTACCAATTAGTAATTTTTAATGCTTTTTAGAACGTTTATGTTTGTGTAGAATTTTTTTCGAAATTTTACATAAATATACACAGCTGTATTTATGTAGACTTCGGGGAAAATTTCGCCTACAAACCCCAACAAATCAAACTGATGCATTCATAATACAGTGAAGTTTAGAAAGCTGCATTTTTTGTGGGGGTGGGAGGATGAGAAGGGGAGCGCACTCTAGATTTTTAGGGGGTTTCTTGAATGTGCCAATTTATTTGCTAAGTATTTGTTGAACTGTAATTTTAAACAAATATTTTGACGTTTTCAAACTTTTTCATGAAAGAATTATTCAACAAAGTGAAACCAACCAATTTCCAAGAAGATTTTTTGTAACGGATTTTAACGAAAGATCGACCAACCACGCATGCGCAAAAAAAAACTGTTTTGAATTTTGAATTTTTCTTTTTGGGGGGGGGGGGGCGAGACTTTAGCGTGTAAATTCGATTATCTTCCGGATTACTTTCTATTTGGTGAAACTCCCGTTCTCAAAATGGGAAGCCCCGAAGTAGGACTTCCAAATTTGGGAAAGTATACTGATTTAGGAAAGGCTATAAAAATAATTGCTACCGAAGATCTGTAGAGTGAAAGTAGGATGATTATAATCAAAACATTCCCCCATCGAAAGTCAACGAAATAAAAGTAAAGTAATGCACAAAGCTTCATCTTAATACGGAGACTGAATTAAAATATATATATATATATATATATAGGCCACGTCCTCAGGAAACAAGAAATATTAAAAAAAAAAAACAGCACAAGATACAAGTTTTTTTCAAACACAGCATTTTAAAAGACGTTTTGGTTTCCCGGATGGTGTAGTGGTTAGAAACACGCTCCGGACATGGCCCAGCGAAACAGAGACGAAACTTCCTCTGTGCAGCAGTTTTCTTAAGTCTCCGCATTAAACTCAAACTAAGGTCCTTGCAATTCTCTATAATAAATTTAATTTTATTTTAATTTGTTGATAATCTTTTTCTGAAGATACTAAGTTTACGTTCATGATCTTCACCAACAGTGGACATAAGAATATCGAACTGACCCCAGAATCGATTCACACGAATACTTGAATTCTTTTCACGAGTTTTCAAATTAAACGGTCTTAAAAATGAGATAAGAAATCACAGTGTATGTGTGCTTAAGTAATGTTAATGTCCTAAGAGGTTCTAATTAAGCGTTTCCTAATTAAATTATTCTTCTTCTGGAGAGTAGACTGTTTATTTGTCTCACCGGTTCGCTTCATTCGTTTAGTGATTCGGTATATATGTTACACGTAATGTGGATAGTTGCCTAATGTTGACATTATACAAGATATTGCCTAATGTTGATATTAGAAATTTCCACATTACGGTAACATATATTACCTAACCTAACCTAACCTAACATTAGGTTAGGTTAGGTAATATATATTACATATATATATTACATGTACTGTGAAAATTTCTAATATCAATATTAGGCAACTTCTTGCCTAATGTCAACATAGGCAACTATCCCATTACGTGTAATATATATATATATATATATATATTATAATATATATATATATTATATATATATATATGTATGTATATATATATATATATATATATATATATATATATATATAATATATATATATGTATGTATATAGTAGGTTTAAGAATGTAGGCCACTGTTCCATATAATATGATCAGCTGTAAAATAAAAGAAATTAAAATAAATGTATTTTCATATTAAATAGGTCTACATTAAGGTCCGTGATGATAGCTATCATTATTAATATAATATTAATATTTTAATATTTTAATTAATAATACAAAGCATTTTATAAAAATTATGTCGGAAAGATAAATTTATTATAAGTAAATTGGACAAATTTTCTTTTTCTATTAAAGTTATTAATTCCAATTATTAAAATATATTTCTTTCTAAAACGACATTTTTTTATTGTAGTTTCTGTTAATTATTATCAATGTGCAGTTTTGAACTTTTATGTAAGAGGCTTGTCCTTAAAATCATTAGGCTTATGACCTATCGACGCGAAGAATGAACTGTTTAACAGCATGTATCGCAATTAAGTAAAATGTAGATTGTAGAGACCATTTTCACAATGACATATTCAGAGTAGAATTAGTAGAGCTTAAAATTGCTTCAACGTATATGCATATTTGACGTTTTATTACACAGCTCAACAAAAAAAAATTCTGTTTCGTTGCCAAGGAAATTCGTACGAATTTAGGGTATTTTGGGGTTGCTGAATTCCAAAATGAAAGTAGTTTTTCCGATTTGGCTCTAGTTCTTGAGATAATGAATACCCTCAATTAATAGGAAACGTAACCATAACGCGTGCGTCTGTCAAAGCAAGCATCTGAACTTTTAGCATCCAGACTAAAAGAAAAGAACTGTCTACAGCCAGAAGCTAAAATAACAGGTTATCGGACAAGAGAGGCGGGACTTCTTCCTTACTTCAACCAAGATGAAAAACTTGTATACTGCAATAACATCCCTGGACTTGTTCTTCAAATGAGACTGGAATATCGACCAGGAGATTGGCGGCTTTTTATAGACAGCTCCAGTAGAAGCTTGAAATGTGTTTTATTGCACAATGGTAACCGATATGCATCTCTTCCAATTGCTCACTCAACAAAACTTAAAGAAGAATATGAAAATATCAAAATGGTCCTGCAGAAACTCTGCTATCATGAGCACCAGATGCCTATTTGTGTTGATCTAAAGATGGTAAACTTCTTGCTTGGGCAGCAAAGTGGATATACGAAGTACCCTTGTTTCATCTGTTTATGGGATAGTAGGGCAAGGCAAGATCATTGGAAAAAAGTGACATGGCCTTCAAGAGAAAACATGACTGTAGGTGCAGCGAACATCATTAACGAGCCTTTGGTTGACAGGGAAAAAATCATCCTCCCACCACTTCGTATCAAGCTGGGACTAATGAAACAATATGTTAAGGCCTTGGACAAAGATGGCGATTGCTTCAAATACATTTGTAGATCGTTCCCTGGACTAAGTATGGAAAAACTAAAAGCTGGAATCTTTGATGGCCCTCAAATCCGTACACTTATCAAGGATTCTAATTTCACCAAATTTATGAATGGTGTTGAAGCTTCTGCCTGGTGCAGTTATGTCTCAGTTGTCAAGAACTTCTTGGGTAACCACAAAGCAGACAATTATGAAGAACTGGTGCAAAACATGCTCACAAACTTTGAAAAGTTGGGTACTAATATGAGCATAAAGGTACACTTTCTCCATAGCCACTTACACAGATTTCCGGATAATCTTGGTGATTTTAGCGAGGAACAAGGGGAGAGGTTTCATCAAGATATCAAGGTGATGGAGGAAAGGTATCAAGGCAGATGGGACAGACACATGATGGCAGACTATTGCTGGAACCTCCAACGTGATTGTCCTGATAACCCACATAAAAGAGAATCGTACAAACAGAGATTTACTATACAATAATTGTAATTATGCGAATCAGCTTACTGTGTTTATCTGTTATTATATCGAATAAAATGCCATTATGTATTTCATGTGTTTACTTTTGTATGATTTGAGACAATTTCAATGCGATTTGTAAGTAGGCTCCGCCTGAACATTAAATTTTTTGCATTTTTACGTGTTTCAATGGGGTACCAATTATCTCATAAATTAGAGCCAATCTAGCAAAACCGATGTCATATTCGGAATCAGCACCACAAAGTTACCCCAAAATCACTCTAATATGATTGGCAATAAAATGAGTGTTGACCAGTGTTATGTATCTTTCGCCCATTTTAGTATCAATTTAAACGCGAGTTCATCGTGGTCATACGTTTTAATTACTGTTTGTGATAAAACTGCTGATGAAACTACAGAGTTAGAAAAAAGTACGCCTAGTAACAGAAAATTTGTAAAAAGCAAAAATGATCGGATTTTGTCCTTGGCATTTTATTAATGTTATCACAAAAAATAAAATAATGAAAAGAAATTAATATCAGTTAGTAATTCTTTCTATTTTTTGCACATTTTATCTTTCTAGGTGAACTTTTTTCCGAAACTTTACAATATACATGAAATATACGTTCCAGATGAAACCTATACCCAAAATATAAATGAATGTACATTGAATTACACATCTAATATGGTACTAAATTGGAACCCGATGTATAATCAGGGCCGTTTCCTGGCAGAAGCAGACTAAGCGGCCGTTTAGGGCCCCGCTGCTACTAGGGGGCCCCTAGACAGGTTCCCATGTCATACCTCACTGGGCAAGAATAAGAATATAGCTGAAGTTATTATTAATATTATTGTTATTATTATTATTATTATCCTTATTATTATTATTATTATTACTATTATTATTGTCGTATTAATTAAAGTTTTTGTATGAGACAAATGTGATAAAACGGAGACAAACAAAACGTTTTGGTCGTTATGTGTAAATAACTATTGTGAGATCTTATTTCTATATTATTTAACTTTATTCTTACTATGCTTATACTTTCCTAAATGCTTAATTTTTCTAGTATTGTAAAACATTATTTCACTAATTTACTAATTATTAAGAGATTTTGTAACACTTTAAAACCTAGGATTATTTTCGTTATGTTTTCAAGTTTATTAATTCTTTTCTCATCTTTTTCAGATAATGTGAATTTTGTTGGTTAAAACCTAAATGGTCTGATTATTTGAATGTATTTGATTAACGTTACAATTATAACAATTATTATTATTATTATTATTATTATTATTATCATCATTATTATCATGATTAGTATTATTTAGCAGATTAGTTGTGATTAACTAGATGTGACTAAAATAATTAATCTCTTAAATTAATCAAAATTCCAAGATGTAATACTTTGTGTGATTAGTAAGGTATATAAAATTAACTTAAAACGGATAAAATTGAAACCTAAATAGATGACATGAAAATTTGGACGATGAAAGGTATTGTGTGTGTATGAGAATTGTAATAAGTGAGCGTGGAAGGAGGGTGTATGATAATGTATATACTGTAAAATTATTGGGGTAAAATAAACCAGGTTTTAGGAAACTCATTTGTTTTGTTATCCTGTGTATGATCTCCGATACTGGGGCCCTGGGGAAAAGTTCACAGTTGTCAGTACATAGATCCGAACCGGGATGACTTCCATTTCACCTCATGATCAAAGGGGGGAATTAACGTGCTCGGGCCTCGTTGGAAACTAAAAGTATGATATATTAAATTTATAAGAGGGAAGCACAACTTACCTTCGGCGAATAAGCAGAGAGGGGAGGAAGAACTTAGGAAAGGGTTAATCTGTTTTAGTTGGTCTAAGCTTTATAAATCCGAGACCCACTGCAATCTACCTTGTAGTAGTCTGCGGGCCTGTCCCCGCGACATACTAAGATGAAGCTAATCAAGAACTACCTCAGATCATCAATGGGGCAGGATCGCCTCAGTGACCTTGGCATCATAAGCATCAATCAGGACGTTGGCAGGGAGATTTCATATGATGATGTTATTGATGATTTCGCCCAGAAAAAATCTAGGAGGCAAAAATTTTGAAGATACAAACTGTTCTGTATAACTGTTAGCTATTACACGATTGTATCGTAGAGTTAGTAATTGTTTCGTAGTTGATAATTGCATCATTTTTTTATACATAGTTCTGTCATTTATTCTAAATAATGTATAAGCTAATTTTCAGGAATTTCATGAAGAGTTTTTTCTGTTTGTCTTCTGAAAGTACATATTTGTTGTTTTGGACATAAATGTTTCATTAAAATTGTTTCATAATTGTTTTTTATTAACAGCTATTTTTTTGTATGTGTGTGCTGAGTTGATGTAGTAAGGCGTGAGTTGGTAGATGGAGGGGGAGGGGCCTCAAATGGGTATACTGCTTAGGGCCCCATAATGGCTAGAAACGGCCCTGTGTATAATCAAGTGTCTAATGCAGTTTAGAGAGAAGACTCGTTCAGGGCAATAAGAGATTCATAACCGCTGTTGTAAAGATAAACCAAGTATACGAGGTATAATTGTATCGTCATTTACTTTTTGTAAGTGTTTTCATAGAACACTTAGACTTAACATTAGGGAATAATCATTCTTGAATGTACCTTTTATGTACCTTTATTTGTTATAGCTGTCAGTTGAAGGCTAATAATTTTGTCCTGTGAGAAATGTCCTCTGTTTGCGATCTCACTAGTTCTCTCTTCTTTTAAGTTATAAATCAACTGCAGTTGACAGAAATTCGTTACTGCTCATTTATTTCTTTTTACTGTATTTTCTTTAAGTTACCGAACGAGTGCATGGTTATAAAAACAATATGGCAAGGAAAATGTATAGGCCTATTAAGTTGTGTAAATGGGAAAATGTCAGGGAAAGAATCTTAAAGCTTTTTTAAATTTTACTCTGTATGTGGCATTCGGCAATCCTAATGCATTGAGTTCCTATAATTAGGATCTTTAGTTATTTTCATAATATATATATATTATATATATAATATATATATATATATATCTATATATATATATATATATAAATATATATATATATAACTTACTTGACTTAGTTCCCATCTGGAGGTCTCCAGGTGGTCCTGTGCGATGCGTCTCCCCCGTCGGTAATCTCGTCACTGCGCCCCGTCTCTGGCCAGATCTGTTCTCTGGCGCCAGGTTAAACCCGGATTCTCTCTCTCTACCGTCTTGGGCCACGTTGTCTTTGGGCGTCCCCGGGGCCTCGATCCCTATACTCTTCCGTACATCAGCCTTCTAGGAAGTCTGTCCTCCCCCATCCTCTCCACATGGCCGTACCATCTCCTCTGCGCATCCACCACTCTGTCCACTATGGTGAATTTAACGCCAGTCAACTCCCTATATATTCATTTGTTCGTCTGTGGTACCAGCAGATGTTACAAATTCGGCGCAGACAATACATTTCAAACGATATATATATATATATATATATATATATATATTTATATATATATTATATATATATATATATATATATAATATATATATATATATATATATACAGGCGTCCCAAAAAAATGTATACACACTTTAACAGCTGATAGCTCAATTGATGTTTCTTTCTTTCCAAGTTAAACCATTAGAATTAATAATGGCAGTCAGACTAAGCTTGAACAAAGGAATTCATTCTACTGTAAAATGCTACTGGAAGTGTGAAAACGCAGTTGAAGTGCAAAGACAGTTTAGGAGGGAGTTTCAAACAGATCCACCAACGCGACTTACCATCACTCGAATTAGAGATAAGTTGAAGCGATGGAACTGTTCAGAATGTCCACAAGAAGCGTTCCGGAAGACCACGGACATCGACAAGCCCCACAAAGCAAGAAAGAGTACTGGAAACGTATCACCAAAGTCCAAGAAAATCTGTGCGGCAAGCGAGTCGTGAGGTAGGAATTTCAGAATCGTCTGTCCAACGCATTTGAAGCGCTGTCATGGAAAAGTTACATTCCAAGATTAGTCCATACTATTAATGAAGATGATCCGGACCGAAGAGTGGAGTATTGCGAGTGGTACTTGGCACGATGTGGATGTGGATTGGACGAAGGGGTTTCGTAGAATACCCCCGCGTTCACCAGACCCACACCACTAGACTTTTTTTTATGGGGATACTTAAAAGACAAAGTCTACGCTATAAAAACCTGCAACAGTCGCTGAATTGAGAGCAGCCATTGAACGAGAATGCACACAAATACCAAACGAAATGTTTCGTGATGTTTGCGATTCCATTGCTTCGCGTTATAGCAGTGCCGGACCAGAACGGACGTCAGTTTGAAACAGGCGTTGACAAAACAATTAAATAATGTCTGTAGATTCTATTACATTTTGAAAATGAAATGTATTTTAATAAAACACTGCCTTTATAATTATTTAAAGTGTGTATACACATTTTTTTGGGACGCCCTGTATATATATATATATATATATTAGTGATGTAGCGGATGTCATTTTTTTCACATCCGCGGATGCGGATGCGGATGAGGATGTTGATTTCAACATCGCGGATGCGGATGCGAATGCGGATGTCTACATTTTCGTTATTTTTTAGGATATATTCGAGATTTGTTGTGTTTAACGTATATAATAAGTTATTATATAGAGAGAGCTGTAGCTATAATGTAGTATAATTGATTAATTGTACAACAATTGCTGTACTTTTCCCTGAACATATAAAATAATAGCAAGCATCTAACTAATATAGAAATCAATTAGTGAATTCGTCTGCAAATAAATTCGTTATATTTTGTTGAGTTTCAGCCACAATTAGAAACCATAATTGTGTTACCCGACCTCTTTCCCCAACCTCCACCCTTATAGAAAGAGATCTTTAATTAGCTTGATAACTATTTATATTAAGTTTAAAGTTTTATTAGGCATATTTATAAATGAGTAATTAAAATAAAGTAAACTAAGATGTCATCGTTTAATATTCAAACTTAATTATAGGAAGGTTATGCTTAAGGAACATTAATTTTTCTGCCTTTTCTGCTGCCAGTCTGTTTCTCTTTTCATCATTTATTAATCCAGCACTGCTAAATAATCTCTCGCTTGGTACGCTTGTTGGAGGACGTGCTAAATGTTTCCTTGCAAGTTTACTCAAGTATGGATAGATATTCTGCGTATTTTTCACCAAATATAGGATTGTCACATGCAGCCAGGTGTTTCTTGGTGATAGCTCTCGATCATTTTACTACATCTTTGACATCGCGTAGGTCTCGTCATTGCTGCTGACTCAAGAAACTGAGAGACAGATCTGTGATAGATTGCTTGTTGAAGGTGTTGGTTCTGTCACTGAAACTTTTATTCTTTGATGGGTGGCGAAGCGACAGATTCAAGAGATTGAAGCTCTTCAATGCTTTGCCAAGTGATGATTTAACTCGTTCTAATGTACTAGGTGAAAATAACTTAGCTTTGTAACGTGGATCTAAGTAGGTTGCAAGAGAGTAACTTCATACAGAACAGCCTCTCGTCTTGTCGCTTGCATCACTTTTGCGCACAATGAACTAGTTCTATTAAATAGTAGAATTGATAATTTCGCTTATTAATGACGTTTTATCTCAACGGTCCACATCCGCACGACATCCGCAGTCCAAAGTGCGGATGCGGATGTGGATGCGGATGCGAGAAAAATGTGCGGATGTCCGCGGATCCGGATGCGGATGCGGATGTGACCTAATCACTAATATAATATATAAATATATAAATAAATATATATAAATAAAGCTTTTTGGAACAATAGGTTTCAAGGGTCTTTGTTAGAAATCGCATTGTTTCAAATAACAAATAGGAAAATATTTAAGATTTAACGCTTTCATAAACCGCGGAACCTGGACACACAAAACAAACCTTTTATTGTTCTATATCCACAATGTATGTAATGTATGTAAACACTTTAAATGACTTGGAAAACAGTTTAGAATTTTTAATTAGAAACTAAAACCTCACCCGGGTTTGCTTCCATACTGTACTTTAGAAATTTTACTTTTGTATACAAAGAGTGTCTAATCTTGGATCTATTCTTTACCTTCATACCCCAAAGGAGTTCCTTGGGAATTATTTCGTGTCGGGACGCTATTTAGTTTAATACGTTTTTAGTTCTTTAATATATATATATATATATATATATATATATATATATATATATAAAGTAACAAAAATAAAATAAAATAATATAAAATATAAAATTGCAAATATAATTTGTCACTACTTCTTTGCCCCCAAAATATAAAAATTATTGAAAAAATTATAATTTTAATAAAAAAAATTTGCTGGTAATTTTTTTTTTTTTTAAAGTTTTGAAAAAATATTTTAAAATTTAATTTAGACACCGTTCCATTATTGATAACGGAGAGAATAATTAACTTTTGTAGCGAATTCGATAATAATTGAAAATTCATCGAATTAAGTATGAATTTCACTCAAAACCAAAGCAAAATTTGGTGCCTTTTTAAAGATAAGTTTAAAAACAAAGGTTTGTGAGCTACATAACGTACGGATGACACACACGCACAGATACACACACAACACACACACACACACACACCACACACATAATATATATATATATATATATATAATATATATATATATATATTCAGAGGCATGCATACAGTGTAATCTGAGCATGCACCGCCTACCCAGTTAAAAGTCAAATTACAAAATGTCAGTAAATTACGACAGTAATCAAACACTAATATAAAGTTATGGTGCTTATATATATATATATATATATATATATATATATTATATATATATATATATATATATATATATATATAATATATATATATAGATATATATATATATTATATATAGTTACCGCTTGCCTGTGGACATACCCACCGCATGCCACTGTAAAAGAATAATTGGATCAATCCCAGAATAGGCACCTGAAATCATTTTTAGGTGCTTAATCTGGGATTGAGGCAAAACACAGGTGCTTAATCTGGGATTGAGGAGAAAAAAATATAAACAGTTTTTAGAGATATAATTTCATTGTTTTTATCAATATTTGAAAAAATCAACTCTAACCTAACCTAACCTAACCTAATATATACCAATTTATGTGGCAAGATAGATTTGCTTCAGATGTATTCAGAAACATTCCGGCTCATATTGCAGGAATTTATAATATCTAAAATTTTTCTTTATTCATTAAAACCACTTTAAACCTTTTATAACTTTGCCTTTATTACATTTGTAATAAACTTTGTATAAACAATAAATTTTGTAATCATCAGGTTTTTTTTATTAATTCCTTGCAAGGTGCCTATTCTGGGATTGAGGTTGAACGCAGGTGCTTCATCTGGGATTGAGGTACATCAGGTGCCTATTCTGGGATTGACCCGAATAATTAATTAATTTAATATATATATATACATTTCAACTGCGAAGAACACGCAGTATAATTAACGTAAAGAACGACGCTTGTATAGGAGAACATAAAGCGCAAGATGAGGAGGGAGAACGAACAAATGAGGTAACCACCCGGGAATCGAACCCGGGATCTTCCGATTGCCGGTCAGATATGATAACCACTACACCATGGTCCTCACTCGATCAGAAGTCGTAATTCTCCTACATACGCGCAGAAACCAATGCCGCACCTATATATACATTTCAACTGCAAAGAACACTCAGTATAATTAACGTAAAGAACGACGCTTTCATTTGTTCGTTCTCCCTCCTCATCTTGCGCGGAATGTTCTATACAAGCGTCGTTCTTTACGTTAATTATACTGCGTGTTCTTTGCAGTTGAAATGTATATATAGGTGCGGCATGCGGGAGGTGCCCCCTCGGGGCATTGGTTTCTGCGCGTATGTAGGAGAATTACGACTTCTGGTCGAGTGAGGACCATGGTGTAGTGGTTATCATATCTGACCGGCAATCGGAAGATCCCGGGTTCAATTCCCGGGTGGTTACCTCATTTTTTAATTTGTTCGTTCTCCCTCCTCATCTTGCGCGGAATGTTCTCCTATACAAGCGTCGTTCTTTACGTTGATATATATATATATACTGTATATTGATTCAGTTTTTAAGGTCATAGGAACGCCCACTACCCCTACCACGCTCGCTCACTTCCCCCTCCCCCCAAAAAAAAACGATATGCAACTTGGAGTAATAAGTTTTAATATATATGTAAAAATGAACCATAAATAATTCCCATATTCCTATACTATCTTATTCTTCATGTAATTCTTGATTCATTTATATAGTTCTTGTATCCATTTAAGAAAAAGTATCCATTTTAAAAATTCATGTGTTATATGGTTCATGTATTTATATAATCCTGTATATTCTTATATATTAACTTATATAATGCCTATACTCATATGTATGTTCGTGTGTGTATTTTTACATAAGGACCAAAATCGCCCACGCGAGTTTGGATAAAATTTTTGATTTGCTTTCTACTTTGCCAAATAATTGGTGACCTGTTGTTTTTTTTAAATCTCATAATCATTTTTTAGATTTCGCTTAATAAGGAATCGTGCTTAAGCTTTGCAATGTTCATATTTGTATACATTCCTTTCGTTATAAAAGATGAGATCATGTCTTGCCTAAGCATTAAAATTGTACATCTTAAACCTTAAAATTTTACTCATATGCATATTTTAGTGTAAAGATGCATAGTCCGATTTCCACTTTTAGTTAACTTGGCAGATCATGATAACATCAGATCTGAGAAGTCGCGGTTTAAGATAAAAATATGGTTTCATCTTCAAATATTTTGTTTACTCGTTCAAGCCTTACCACAGCTAAAAATTTACTTTATTTCGAATATTGTGCAAAAATAATACAGCCTTTTTAGCATTTAATAATAATGATGTTAGCAGTTTTTGGGTATATAAACCCACTAAAAATCTTCCATTGTAATTCAGAAGCTAATTCAGAGGCTGAGCACTACCTGTACATTTTAGCAGTAAATTACAGTAAGAGAAACTTTTTATTTTCCCCTTCGAGCCTTGCTCTCTTCAGAAGAACTTAGTCATTAAACTTTCCGGATACGCTATAAGAAGAGTCCGGAACCTTCAGCATTTTGAGTAAGTCTATCAGAGTCCTCCGAGCCACTATAGAAGAACTCGGAGATAATATAGAAGAAAACTACTTCAAGTCACACATCCGTTGCTGCCACCTAACTAGAACCCCGTCGACTTCGAACCAACACGGGCCATAGACGGAGGGGTTAACAACTGGCGACCCTTTACCAGGATCTTCACGACTCCAGGATTCTTCCAGTCTTCCAGACCTGGAACCAGAACAAACTCCCAGTTGACCGGCGTGTCACGACTTCTAGTTCGTCACATCCACCCTTGAACCGGTGCGTCACGACTCCAAGTTCTCCACGCCTAGTTCATCCAAGAACAAGTGGCCAGCAAGACACGTCTTCACGACACGTCTCTAAGGATTTCGCCGTAGGAATCTTGTTAAGTACAAAACTCTTTTTAAATAATCTCTAAAACATTTGAAAAGTCAGTATTATTAACAGTTAATATTAATGAGCAGCCAGAATGAACACAAAACACAGTGAACACTTCAGACACCAGTGATACATTTTTTTTATTGAAAACATTATTGTCACAGAATTATTGTCACAGAATTATTGTCACAGAATTATTGTCACAGAATTATTGTCACAGTTATTTTCAGTTATTTTCACAGTTATTTTTACTATTCTAGTTAGTATAGTATAATTTTATTTAGTGTACCAAACACAGTATTACCATACCTTCACGTACATTCGAGTGAAATTTGTTTACATTTTTATTTTTGTTTGCAATCTTTTCAAATTTTCCCCTAGTTAGGCAAATTGTTGTGCATTTATTTTTAGATAGTGTAGTTAGGAAAACCCTTAAGTGATCATTCCATAAATTAAGATCGGTCAAGCAGACCTAATTAGAGCACATTAATAAGTACTTCACATATGAGCGATTCAGACGTGCGCTTTCTGACATCGAAAATTTACCTACACCCATTTTCCACCTACCCCGCGCCCTTCAAACATACTCCCAAACACACAAACTTCAGATCCAGAACAAGCCAATATGTTCAGTCTCAAACCCCGCCCCAGCATACATTAACTTAGGCAGACTAGTAAACCTTCCTCATACTGTTTTAATTTTAAGGGGACCATAGATAATCGCTTTGTTGAACCACGCGTAAGACCTTGGATTGATTCTTTAGACGCAGTGTCCCAACCGGGGGCCATATGCTCCCTGGGGGCCATGGCACATTTGAAGGGGGCCACAGGAAAATGTTATTTTGTAAAATAGAGTTAAATCTGCATATTACCTACTGAAAATAATGCTTATGGGGGCCACAGGAAAAAATAAGGTTCCTAAGGGGGGCCATAAGCCAAAACCGGTTGGGAACCACTGCTTTAGAGCAACATTTCTTACGCGAAAATACGATGATGATATAAAAATTAGGGAAGCAAAAAGATTTATCGACCCGAAAGAAGGGAATGCTCATGACACAGTCACTACGTCCCATCAATTAGCGAAGCTACAACATGGGACGATTTTAAACAAAACTTATTAGAATTTTTTAAAGAAATAACCCTTGCACAACCCTTAGCCACGTTAGAAGCAGTCTTCCAAGCTAAATGGAAGAAAGAGGAACACGAAGATTTAAACAATTTTATTACACGTACACATAAACTTGTAGGAGAAGCCCTCCGGGCCGCAGAAAATGCATGTGGCATAACTTTCACTTCGAAACAAAGAAATCTAATAGTAGCCACAACCATTTACCAAAACCTACCCGGAGCACCTAAAAAAAAGTTTCAGGAGTTTTTAAATGTTGACAAACCTGTAAGTGTAGCCATAAACAAAACACGGGAACATTACCCCGATTTAGCAAACCAAAACTACCGAAAGGTAGAGAAACCCCTGTACATTATATTCAGCAGCAGCAGCCACAACACCAACAGCACAACAACAACCCTATAAATCGAGGCCAATGCAGGGAACACACCCAGAAACAAGCCCCCCAAACCCAGAATACACGCCCTCCTCCACAGTGTTTTAACTGCGATAGCTTTGGGCACATGATAAGTCAATGTAATTACCCCTCGTATTGCTCCCACTGTCACGAACATGGTCATCGCCGTGGCGATCGCCAAAAGTGTGCTGATAAAGCCCCTGCAGGGTATAGACCCCACTTTCAGAAACCAAACCAACCACGTTCCCAAAACGTATCCCAAAAGTCATCCAATCCCCAGAAACCAGTCCATTCCCAGCCTCAGTCGAACTACCAACCCAATAGATCACGACCACAGGGTCAACCACACTCTTACCCCATGTACAAACCTCAGTACAACCAGCAAGGTCAACTAGTTCGGTACGTAGAAGTACCCGTGGAGGAATCATTTTCCCCAGAGTACAGTTTTCAAGAACACCCTCCAGCGTATGAATCCCGTAGAATATGACCCAGGTCCTCCCATAGAAGACCATTCGAGCCCTTTTTTAGACCCTACATTGGAGGCAGCAGTTCAACCTCCGCCCTCCTAAATTACAGTAATGAACCCAGATACGCACACAAACTCCCCATCAGGATAATAGGTGCGGACCTCCTAGATTTAATAATAAATTGTAGCACCGATAACCAAGATTTAACTGCTCTCCTAGATACAGGAGCACACGCGACGTTAATTAAGAAACAATGTGTAGATGAATTACTAGAGAATACAAATTACAAATATGAACTTAAGGCACCATCCTGCCAACTCAGAGGAGTTACGGGCACACCCATACCTACATACGGAGAAATTGAGTTATATTTAGAAGTTGGAAACGCGGTATACCCCGCGAAATGTTGTATAGTGGACACAGTCGCCACCTTTCAGACAGACATCCTACTAGGTATGGATTTTTTTAACCGGAATCAATGGGAGATTTACCCAGCCGGAAAGTTAGTAAAGTGTCGAAATAGGACACACCATCTCCGTGAGAATGACAGACACTTAATGCTAATAATTAGTCCAGTTCAGATTTCCGAAAGAAATAGGAAACCCCCTCCACTTGATGCAGTTCAAGTCAGCCGGTTGTATCCAGAGGGACAACCGCTCCAGAAATCAGACCCCAGGGTAATCAGTTCCAGTTGTTGAATCCAGTTGGATCAACACAGTCAGTTTCCAGTCAGTCAGTTTCCAGTCAGTCAGTTTCCAGTCAGTCAGTTTCCAGTCAGCCAGTTTCCAGTCAGCCAGTTTCCAGTCAGCCAGTTTCCAGTCAGCCAGTTTCCAGTCAGCCAGCTTCAGTTCAGCCAATAAGGCAAATTTTAGTCGCCGAACCAGAATCAGATTCACAATTTTTCATATGCCCTACCGAGCATATAACAGTAGCACCTTATGAGAAGATTTGTTTCCTAGCAAAAGTAGTTAACAGTCAAGGAAAATTATTAGAGTCAGAGCGTACTCTGATTACAGAGAAAAGTAATTTCAAAAGAGATGTTCTTATTGCCCAAGTCCTTAGTCAGAGTCAGAATTCAGCTATCCCTGTTGTTTGTTTAAACAAAGGAAAAAGTCCTATAGAATTAACTTCAAATCAGAAAATAGGAACTGTTTCCACAGTAGAAGTAGATTCAGATTTCCCCATCAGTATGATAAATCGTGTTTCCAGTTCCTTAGAGTTAAATCCTTCAGTATTAAAAGAAGAATATAAGAAATGTCTGGAGCACTCCCTTCAGGAGTCACCAGCTTTACAGGATCCCAAACTAATGGAATCACTTCTCGATTTCCTGATAAGAAATAGAGATGTGATTGCCCTAAAAGGAGATCCTCTGGGCCGAACTAATTTGGTCCCTTTTGAAATCAAGTTGGAACCCAATTCCAAACCCATTTTCATTCCTCCCTATCGGGTTCCACATTCCCATTAGTCACTATTGAGGAACACATCAAGGACATGTTGGAGCAGGATGTCATTCAGCCTTCAGCTAGTCCCTGGTCGCTCCTATGATTCTCGTCTCCAAAAAGGACGGAACATCTCGCCCTTGTATAGATTTTAGACGCCTGAACAACATTACCATCCCAGACCGTTTCCCGATTCCAAACATGCAGGAAACAATTCTGAACGTAGGGAAAGCGAACTTTTTTCATCCCTCGATTTAGCATCGGGTTATTGGCAAATGGAGGTCAGTCCCGAATCTCGGGCATTGACTGCTTTCTCCACTAACCGAGGCCATTACGAATTCCAGGTTTTACCTTTCGGAGTCCGAAATGGGCCTGCTAATTTCTCTAGGTTGATGAATATAGTCCTTTCCGACCTATTAGGTGTCGAAGCTCTCGTTTATCTTGACGATATTATCGTCTACAGTTCGGACATAAAAACACACTTTCAACGCCTTCAGAATGTGCTATCACACTTGAGAAAAGCACACCTTAAACTGAAGCTTGCAAAGTGCAATTTTTTACAAGAATCCCTGGTATACCTAGGATTCCTACTCTCGTCCACAGGAATTAAACCTGATCCAGCCAAACTCGAAGCCCTGGAAAGGTACCCTGTACCCAAGACCATCGACGACGCCCGTGCATTTATTGGTTTTGTCGGATTCTATCGGAACTTTATCCCCCAATTTTCGAATATTGCTAAACCCATTACTAATTTGTTCCAGAAAAATTCGAAATTTAACTGGGAATCCGATCATAACATGCCTTTGAAACTTTAATTAATAAACTAACCTGTCATCCCATTTTACAATATCCTGATTACACAAGACCCTTCATCATAGCCACAGATGCTTCCTCCTATGGACTAGGAGCCGTCCTGTTACAGGACGTAGACGGTGTGGAATTACCCATTGCTTATGCCAGTCAACTTCTCTCTGCACCTCAACGGAATTATTCCACTACGGACCGAGAGGCCCTAGCGGTATATTGGGCTTTGAAAAAATTCCGAAATATCGTCTATGGCTACGATGTAACCATCAAGACTGATCATAAGCCACTCACGTACCTCTTCAAGGACAAGCTACTTGAAGGACGATTGAGTAGATGGGCTCTGTTGATTCAGGACTTTGCAGCGAAAATCGTATACAAACCGGGAAAACTGCAAGTTATTCCAGACGGATTGTCGAGACTCAAGCCCGACGCCCAAGTGAATAAAATAGGAATTCTTCCTGTGTTCGACTACGAGTGTCTGCAATACTCCCAACAACAGGACCAACACACCCAAACCTTCGGGCGCGCCTGGAACAAAAGGAACCATCGAAGGTAAAAGAACAGTACAACCTCAAAGATGGGCTCGTACATTTCAGGAACGAAGATGGAAACGACCTCGTGGAGATACCAAAGGATCTCGTCGATATAGCCATTGGACTTTGTCACGACTCACCTTTGTATGGACACATGGGGCCGGATCGCACCATCAAGAGTCTTTTGGAGCGATACCACTTTCCCGAGATGAACAAAAAGGTACAAGAATACATCGCCGAATGTCCGTCGTGTTTAAAGCATAAGGGCAACGTACCATCCACAGCTCCGATGCATAAATATCCAGTATGCCAAAGGCCCTGGCAAAGAACTGGAATGGATATACTGGGACCATTTCCCAAAACATCAAAGGGAAATCAGTACATCATTGTGTTTACGGACCACTTCTCGCGTTACAGCGAAGTAGCCGCCATTCCAGACCAGACCTCGGAAACTGTGGCAAGAGCCCTAGTGGAACGCGTCATCCAAAATCATACCACTCCTTCCATCCTAATCTCGGATAACGCCCTTAGTTTCACTTCCAAACTGTTCGAGTCACTCTGTAACATGTGTAAAATTAAAAATACACACATTGTGGCATACCATCCGCAGGCAAACGGCTTAGTGGAAAGGCACAATCGAAAGATCTTGGAAGCCCTGCGCCACGTTGTCGATGCATCCTCCCGTACATGGGATGATTCCCTTCCCATGGTACAAACAGCCATCAACAATGGCTATAATGTGTCCATCGGGGACACCCCTCATTTCGTCCTCTATCACTACGACAAGCGTCTACCTTTTGATTTGCCCGACCAAACCGACCCGGCAGTTCTAACATCTTCCGAAATGGCAGAAGCAAATCAGCAACTAGCTGAACGATCTTTCAAGATTTTTGACATAATCCGCTATGCCCTCGACCAACGAAACCAACAGATGGAGCAAGAGCAACATAGGCGTCATCCCCGTCAACGGACTATAATCGTCGGTATGCGATGTTATCTGAAGAGCGTGAAACCGCCAGGTGCTCATCGCAAATTATACCCAAAATGGGATGGCCCATATAGGATTATGAAAAACCTCGGAAAAAATCGTTATGAAATCCTCGACCTCCGGGATCATTCCAAACTAAAGATCATTCACGCTGACAATTTGAAGATAGCTTCCGAACAACACCTTCCCAAAAAACAGCTGCCAGGCGTTCGAGCCGCCTATCCTTCAAAAGGTCAAGATATTAACAAATCGGGCAGGGATCAAAAAACTGAAGTGGTCACCGCGGGAACCGCTACCCATGACGAAGATTGGTACCTCGTAATACCACCAGTACTCGAGGCAATCTCTGAACAAGAGGAGGCCCCAGAGCCAAGCGTCCCATCGGACCCAGACCCTGGAGAAACCCCTTCGAGAGGATCACTCAGTGGAACTCCACCATCTCCACCATCTCCTCTGTCACCACCCTCGCCGATTGATGATCGACGCACGGACCCTACATACCGCCCGCAAATGCATCACCCACGTGAACTAGAACCTTCACATAAGAAACGAACCCGCTCAGAATCCGAGCTCAACGGTCGACCCCCATTGCCACCAAAACGAGGCCGACCCCTTCGCCCACAAACACACACAAGTATCCACACAACTACCCCCAGCTCCGTATAACTAAGGCGTAGAAATGAATAAAATTGTCCCCCTTATAATTTTCCAAATTATTTACTCTTGTAGACCTAGCATTAAAATTTCTACCGGAGTTGTTATAGAAAAACTTGCAGAAGGTAAATTTTTGAAAGGGCACGCAGACCTTTATATAAATTTGCAACCCCCTGCTAGAATTAAAATCAATCTCCTTCAGATACAAACCCAATTAAAAACGTTTGAAAGTAAAGTCCAGAATTCTTTCCAAGGAAAAGATCAGATTAGTCGCGTTCTGTTAGAAAATACCCTCGAAAATATTCAAACTACAGCACGCGCCCTATCAGAAATATTAGCCTTACCATGGATACAAACTGAAACTAAAAATTCAGAAAACTTTAACCAAAGAAGTAAAAGGGGACTGATAGATATAGGAGGGAAACTGTTCAAAGGTTTATTCGGATTAGCAACCGAAGAAGATATTAAAAGAATTGAACTTAAATTGAATCTCTTCGCGCGAAATCGACAATATAATGGACACATGTTAGAACAAACTATTAGGTCATTACACGAAAACAATCGCTTCCTCACTCCCTTTCGGACAGATTCACATACCTTGAATCCATGTTAGCTCAATACAAAGAACACAAAAGATATCTAGAATTAATAGAGATAATGAACCTACAAGTAACCCTAATCGATAAATACTTACAACGAATAACTACGATTCATTCCAAGGTTTTGCGTGCAACCCAGCTAGCCCATGGAAAAATCACTCTTTCCACCCTAATACCATGGGAAATACTTCAGTCCTTGATTCACACCGCCCAGTCACAATTAAAATTATCACCCATATTCCCACTCAACCACACTAATTACCCTCAATTTCTAGAATACACCTGGACTGTACATGGACCACGCCCCTACACATACCTCATAATTATACCATTTTTCGATGTCCTCACTTATGACGTATAAATTTCACCCTTTCCCAACACCCTACCAAAATAACTCTAATGTCTATCGATTGTATTTACCCACCGTACCACCTTACCTTTTCCTCACCAAAGATCTATCAGCTTATTCTATGATGTCAGATAGCGACGTCCGGCATTGCCGATTCCCGCAACCAAATAAACAACTCCTGCCCTCCACTCAAACCAGTTATTCTTCCAACTACTAGGTCTTGCTTTATCGATTTAATTCGTGACCGGCATGCCCCGTATGTTCATTTAAAAAATTTAATTCCCCTAAAACCATCCAACTACGAATTGGACCAGACATCTGGGTTTCTTCGCGAACAGGACTGCCGCTACTCTCGAGTGTCCATCGAATTATTCCCTCATCACAATCCCTATGGTTATTCGGCTACCAATTGGTTGCTCCTTGCGTTCAAAAGCCCTCCAAATATACAACCCGTATAAGGTTACCCTTAATAACTCATACCCATTCCCGTCGCAAATTAAA
Source organism: Bathynomus jamesi (assembly GCA_023014485.1). Taxonomy (NCBI): domain Eukaryota; kingdom Metazoa; phylum Arthropoda; class Malacostraca; order Isopoda; family Cirolanidae; genus Bathynomus; species Bathynomus jamesi. The sequence continues at coordinate 431,586 of JAJOZX010002166.1, read as the reverse complement.
TTTAAACCCGTCATAGAGATCTTAAATCTCTCCATAAAACCTGTAACCATCCTACCCGAACTACATGCCCCTGAATGGAATGATCAATTGAGCCGGTTTAAAATTTCGGATGATAACCAAAAACCTCTTACAAATACTACAACCGGTAACCATTTTCTCAACATCTGCCGTTAGTATCATTATTGTATGTGCTATTATCCTCGGTATATTTGTGGTGAAAAGATCATTCTGGGAACAAAAAAACCAAGTGACACGGAACATGAAACTATTTATGCACGACCAAGAGTGCGTACCCAGACCACGTGAACTAGACTTAACCACCCGACTTATGTTGTATATATAAATCTGTATTATAAAACCCATAGTTATCATCTAGTTAGCATTAGTTAGGATGTTACATTATTATATTAATATCATTCTAGAGGGGAGAGCCCTGTAAAAATGAACCATAAATAACTCCCATATTCCTATACTATCTTATTCTTCATGTAATTCTTGTATTCATTTATATAGTTCTTGTATCCATTTTAAAAATTCATGTGTTATATGGTTCATGTATTTATATAATCCTGTATATTCTTATATATTTAACTTTATATAATGCCTATACTCATATGTATGTACGTGTGTGTATTCATTTTTACATAAGGACCAAAATCGCCCAACGCGAGTTTGGATAAAATTTTTGATTTGCTTTCTACTTTGCCAAATAATTGGTGACCTGTTGTTTTTTAAAATCTCATAATCATTTTTTTAGATTTCGCTTAATAAGGAATCGTGCTTAAGCTTTGCAATGTTCATATTTTGTATACATTCCTTTCGTTATAAAAGATGAGATCATGTCTTGCCTAAGCATTAAAATTGTACATCTTAAACCTTAAAATTTTACTCATATGCATATTTTAGTGTAAAGATGCATAGTCCGATTTCCACTTTTAGTTAACTTGGCAGATCATGATAACATCAGATCTGAAAAGTCGCGGTTTAAGATAAAAATATGGTTTCGTCTTCAAATATTTTGTTTACTCGTTCAAGCCTTACCACAGCTAAAAATTTACTTTATTTTCGAATATTGTGCAAAAATAATACAGCCTTTTTAGCATTTAATAATAATGATGTTAGCAGTTTTTGGGTATATAAACCCACTAAAATCTTCCATTGTCATTCAGAAGCTAATTCAGAGGCTGAGCACTACCTGTACATTTTAGCAGTAAATTACAGTAAGAGAAACTTTTTATTTTCCCCTTCGAGCCTTGCTCTCTTCAGAAGAACTTAGTCATTAAACTTTCCGGATACGCTATAAGAAGAGTCCGGAACCTTCAGCATTTTGAGTAAGTCTATCAGAGTCCTCCGAGCCACTATAGAAGAACTCGGAGAGTAATATAGAAGAAAACTACTTCAAGTCACACATCCGTTGCTGCCACCTAACTAGAACCCCCGTCGACTTCGAACCAACACGGGCCATAGACGGAGGGGTTAACATATATATATATTATATATATATATATATATATGTCGTGAAAACTTGAATGAATATTGGAATTCTCTTCTTTGTTGCTTTGTTTGTCATCTGAGCGAAGTTAAAAAAGAAGAAAAATAATTTTAGATATATTAAAACAAATTTCCTGCCATATTATCTAATATACAGTATATATATATATATATATATTATATATATATACACACACACTGTATATTGTATAAGAAATAGAGTTCTGCATACAATTAGAGCATTGTCTTGAACATTGTGAATGAAATGTATTTATTTAGTTGAGTGCTTCGCCAGCTGCTTGAAATCTACACACAAAAATAAAACCTTTTAGATATAGAAGTTATAGCTTCTTTTTGAGGGTGCATTCTATAAGGGAAGTTTTTCCTTCTTTGGGGGTATCAAAGCTTCTTCTTGTAAGATAATATAATAACTTCTTTTAATGATACGTAACTTCTTTAAATAGAAGAAATAGTCTTCGAAACTTCTTTTTGGAATAATAGAGGATAATACTTCTTTGTATAGAGGGCTCTACCTCGTAGCCAATGTCGTAACACCGCTTCCCGTTCATCGGCGAAGTTAAGCGAAATTGGGTCGGATAGTAGTTGGATGGGAGGCCGTCCGCTGCGTCCAGACTATGTAGCGACCCGTGGTTCGGATCCCACGTAAAACTGTAGGTCCCTCCGTCATATGACCTTAGGTGTTGCGAAGGAGGTTAAACAAAACCAATAATTATTATTATTCTATGTATAGAGAGTTGGGGAATCTTCGTTTTCTATCTATAGGTGTAGATAGACTTAAGTAAAAGCCATGCACGCCGCTAACATGTCGAGTAAATAGATAAATATGTAAAGAAATATGTAATTAAGTGATGAAATAAATAAATAAGTGATGAAATAAATAAATATGCAAAGAAATAAATAAATAAGTGATGAAATAAAGAAATAAGTGATGAAACAAATAAATAAGTGATGAAATAAAGAAATAAGTGATGAAATAAATAAGTATAAGGTAATAAATAAATATGAGAGGAAATAAAGATATAAATAATAAAGAAGATAAATATTTAAATAAATAAATAAATAAGTGATGAAATAATTAAATATGTAAATAAATAAATAAATAGATAAGGAAATATGTCAGGAAATAAACAAATAGCTACATAAATAAGTAAGGAAATAAGAAATATGTCAGCAAATAAATAAACATGTAATGAAATAAATAAATAAATGATGAAGTTAATTAATATGTAAGGAAATAGATAAGGGCTGAAACGAACAGTTATAAATAAGATATATTATCTATAAGAGGTTAACATATCGCGTTATATCTTCGCTATAATACCGTTTTCCCGCAGGTATAAGTATAAAAGAGGGGTGCAAAAGATTTGGGGGTAATTTGTCTTTAAATGGGGCCAGAACACACGTTGAGTAATTAAAGTGTCACATTTGAAAATGTTGCGAAGAGTTATTGCAAATGGAAGCGATTTTGTAGTGCAAACTTCGCTATACTACTCCCTGTTGCAAATGCGTTATGCCGTTAAATATATTTATATAAAACAGAGTTCCGTTATAATTCCGTTATCTTTGTCCGTTATCTTTCGCTTTTGCATTCGTTAATTGGATTTATGTAGTATACGCAGAGAAAAGGCTTTTAGTTTCTTTTCAAACCTGTGACTTACACACGTTTTTCATCTTTTTATTGGAAATCGAAGCTGGACCCTTTGTGGGGAGTACTTTATCTGTTTTCAGAGAGATTTGACGTTGATATTTGGTTTGCAAGCATAGAAAGAATTTGCATTAAAGCAATTCCTATTTAAATTGCTTTCACCATGAAAGGAGTTTCATAAATTTTCTCTTGGTAAAATCTCTATCAATTTAAAGGTGAAAATTAATGTTTGTTTTCGACATCGGGAATAAAATTAAATAATTCGTATTACCATTAAATTCTTTGCTTAATACAGAGGTCTCTTTCCCAATGACGTCATACACTGTGGAGTTTAGGTGATCCATACAGGTACCGATATAAAAAATTAATTGGTCCATTTCTGAACGGATTTTGGAACGATTTCTTGGTAAAACAAATGGTCCATGTTTCATTTCTGAGTCGATTTTCAAACAAAAGAAGTATGTTCCAAAGGCTTGTATGATGGACCATTCTTTTTACCATAAAATCGTTCCATAATCAATTCACCAAATGGAACAATGAAACATTTAATAGTGATGGTCTGTATGGAACAACTTCACAGTTCATAGATCGGTTTCCAGAGTGATTAGGGCAAAACGTTTCGATACAAAGCAAGTTCTTTATACACTATCTCTCAAAATGACCTGTAGCTAAAATAAAATTAATAATGGGGAGTTGGTTTGTGAGGAAAGGGAGCTATAGCTTTACGTGGTATGTATACTACCTACGGGTAGCTACAGTATCAATCTATCTATCTATATATATATATATATATATATATACATACATATATATACGTGTGTGTGTGTGTGTGTGTGCGTGTTAAGTGCTTACATCACAATTAAAAGAAATATGCATGTATTACAAGTAGTCGTAAGGGAACAAATTTAGGGTATACTCAAAGTTATTCAAATATGTACGATTAACTCAAAAAGTCTTGTCAATAAACTCCATATTTCTTCGTACCACTAAATATCGGAATAAAAAGAAGAAAAACAACATGGAGTTTTGCGACGGGACTTTTACAACAAACTGTACCCATAATATCAATAAAACATGGTAACCCAGCAACAAATGGGACGTTTAGTAAAGGTTTTATTGACATTTTTAAAAGCCATATATATATATATATATATATAACGTAAAGAACGACGCTTGTATAGGAGATATTCCGCGCAAGACGAGAGAGAAAACGGAACAAATGAAAAATGAAGTAACCACCTGGGAATCGAACCCGGGATCTTCCGATTGCCGGTCAGACGCGATACCATTACACCATGGACTTCACTCTTCCAAATGCCGTAATTCTTCTACATACTCGCATTTATACTGCGTGTTCTTTGCAGTTGAATGTATATAATGTTACGGCATGCGGGAGGTGCCCCCTTGGGGCATTGGTTTCTGCGAGTATGTAGAAGAATTACGGCATTTGGAAGAGTGAAGTCCATGGTGTAATGGTATCGCGTCTGACCGGCAATCGGAAGATCCCGGGTTCGATTCCCAGGTGGTTACTTCATTTTTTCATTTGTTCCGTTTTCTCCTCGTCTTGCGCGGAATATCTCCTATACAAGCGTCGTTCTTTACGTTATTTATACTGCGTGTTCTTTGCAGTTGAATGTATATATATATATATATATATATATATATATATACAGAGTGGGTAAAAAAAGTGACCCCATAGAGGTAAACTGTCATATTAAAAAAAGTAAAGGGACTAGAGCTCCCAAACTTCATAGATGTTTACCTTAGCATGTTGTTCGTCTTAATTGAGAAGTTGCTCGATGTGTCCCCCTTCCTGCTCAACGCAGGCCTCCAAACGTGGACGCTACTTATCAATACACCTGTTTACATATCGTTGAGACACTTTCCACCAGTCGAGCAGAATTCTTTCGCGTAGTTCATCTATGTCTCTTATATTGGTACCAGGGATGTAAACTTTGGACTTCAGGGCTTCCCAAACACCATAATCTAGTGGCGAAAGATCGGGGCTACTAGCCGGCCACATATTGGGTTCGATCAAATCCTGTGTTTCGTTGTCAAGGAATGTGACAGTTTGGCGTGCTCTGTGGGCAGGGGTTTCATCATGTTGAAAAGTATATCTTTCACCACTAATTCGTCGAATATCAGTTAGATAGAGTGAAAGATATACTTTCCAACACGATAGAGCCACTGCTCACAGGGCACGCCAAACTATCACATAACTTGAGAACGAAACACCGGATTTTATGTGGCCGGCTAGTAGCCCCGATCTTTCACCACTAGATTATGGTGTTTGGGAAGCCTTGAAGTCCAAAGTTTACATCCTTGGTACCAATATAAGAGACATAGATGAACTACGCGAAAGAATTCTGCTCGGCTGGGAGAAGGTGTCTCAGCGATATGGAAACATGTGTATTGATCAGTGGCGTCCACATTCGGCGGCCTGCGTTGAGCAGGAAGGGGGACACATCGAGCAACTTCTCAATTAAGACGAACAACATGCTAAGGTAAGCATCTATGAAGTTTGGGAGCTCTAGTCCCCTTACTTTTTTTAATATGAACGTTTACCTCTATGGGGTCACTTTTTTGTACCCACCCTATATATATATATATATATATTATATATATATAAGGAGTGATCAAAAAGTATCGATAATTTTATTGCTACGGACAAATGAATGCAAATTAGAAATAACCGTTTACATATGTGAGTCTTCCTGCCCTCTGGCGTCTGCAGTCTGAAGCAAAATCTGCTACCATGAGTCAGTAGTTGGTTGGAGCGCTTAAAAGGAGGGTGTGTTTTTGCTGTACGTATAAATCTCTGAAATGGAACAACGCGCGTTCGGATGAAAATGTCCAACAAATTCGATTTCTGGTACGAGCAAATGTTTCTCCATTTTTAAACTTTTTGTGCCATTTATAAACGTTAGCTACACTGAGAGCATCATTTCCAAAAGCCATTTTAATCATTTCGTTCGTCTCCGAACGCGCGTTGTTCCATTTCAGAGATTTATACGTACTGCAAAAACACACTCTCCTTTTAAGCGCTCCAACCAACTACTGAGTACTGACTCATGGTAGCAGATTTTGCTTCAGACTGCAGACGCCAAAGGGCAGGAAGACTCACATATGTAAACGGTTATTTCTTATTTGCATTCATTTGTCCGTAGCAATAAAATTATCGATACTTTTTTGATCACTACTCGTATATATATATATATATATATATCTATATATATATATATATATATATATATATTATAATATGTCTTACCTGTATATATACAGGTAAGACATAAAATTAAAATTTAACTAAAGAATTTACTCATATTGAATATAAAGGCATAAAAAATGAAGTTAATTGAGAATAATTAATAATTAGATAGAACAATAAAAAATTACTTAAATTAATAATAATAATAATAATAATAATAATAATAATAATAATCATAACGTGTTAATGTGATAAATTAATAAGATTCAAAGACAATAAAATTAATAAAATATAAAAATAAAATTTTTAACAATCTTAAAACTAATTGAGTTAAAAACCATAAATTAAAACAACCAAATTTTTAACCCTTAAAAATTTAAAATTCTCACGACCTATAGAACTCTTGAAACATCGTTGGCAACTCATTTCCCAAAACGGGTTTAAACATGTCAGGAGGTTATTTTTATGCTCGCTTCCTCTTGACTTATTTAGGAGAAAAAGGATAATATATTTTAAGTTATTTATCTCACATAAAAACTTATTAAAAGCGTAAAACCTTCTTTTCAAAGTATATACGTATATATATATATATACATATATATTATATACACACACACACACACACACACACACACAACACACACACAAAAGGTTGACAAAAGTAAATAGACACCACGATGGTTGTCCTCAAGAACAAATGACAAATGGGATGCCAGAACGTGTGTCAGCTTTATATAATGAAAATGGGAAACCAACACGATTCTAAATATACAGGGTGATTAAATCAGTTATTATTCATTGGTATTCAGTATCACATAAAAAACTATGGAAAAATCGAAGGTGTCTATTTACTTTTGTCAACCCTGTATATATATTATATATATATATACACACACCTTGGTTAATTTGATTTTGCTTTCGTCCGAATTGTTCATTCTGGCGAAGGTCAAGTTTGTTGCTCCACCTTAGACCTACAGCTTAACGTGGAATCTGAACCACGGCCCACCACGGGCAGTCAGAAATTACAAAGTCCTTGCCCGGACTCGATCTCACGACCTCCCGATCAGCAGCCCAGTGTCTTAACCACTATGCTACCCAGGATACCCATTAAACTACTAACCATTTTTTGTTTATTGTGTGGAAGGATAAACAGCTGGGTTAGCTGCGCGCCGCCTGCCGTCACCAGGAATCGAACTCGGGGCATATATATATATATATATATATATATATAATATATATATATATATATATATATGATAATGAGATCAAATTATAGTATTTATGAACAAAATGCTTTAAATTACATCAAACTTCACGAAATTAATAAGGTAAAATTAAAGCAGAAGATATGACAGGCCTAAAAATAATAAATTTTATACTCGTAATTGGCCCAATAATAATTACAATTAAAAGAATAAAAATCTGTAATGCAATTTTTAGACAAAAAAAAAAAAAAAAATTGAAAATTCCACTATGCAATCTGATTCTAATTGGTAGCCGAATAAAAAATTCCATTATACTTGATGAAATAATGAAAGTTCATCAACATGAAATTGGTGAAATGAAAGGATACACTTTTTTATTATGTATAAAAATTGTCTGTTTGAACGAAAGATGATTTCAAATGATATTTTAAAATTACCCATCCCTTTTGGGGTTTAAAAAAATAATATCTCTGCCATATTTATAATTTCGGGTTGCTTTGAATTTCTTCAAATGGATATATATCAGTGCCAGGTTCAAATAAATATATGTACGAGTGCCAGATTCAGATGTGTGTGTATATAAGTCCCAGGTTCAAATGGATATATGTAAATGCCAGGTTCAAATGGATATATATGTATAAGTGCCAGATCTGGCTCCCCTCTGCCCATCCCCATCAGATGAAGTTAAATGTTAAAGCATAAAAAATGGGTACACTTATACACATGAAATATTGTGTTAGAGCACACAGCTACACATAATTATGTAACTTAAATCAACACACACACACACACACAACACACAGGCATATATATAGAGAGAGATAGATATACTGACCAACATCCAACTCTACCAAGCATCAGGACTATTGAATCTCCAAACTTACTGTATACAAAAGCCTTTACGCTGACAAAACAGATTGAAAATTGCAATACCTACAAAATCTAGCTCTGGAAACCAATACAGTTATCATTTGCTTAAAGGAAACACATTCATTTGCATCAATGCGAAAAAGGATATAAAAAGTGCATCGAAGACATGGAGAGAGCAATAAAGGACTACGACATATACAGAATGGATAGATTTGCCGGAAAAGGAGAAGGCTGTTGTATTTATACGTAAAACACATACATATGTGAAATAAAGATAAGAAAATCGAACAGCACAGTCGAAATTCTTATTTTAAAAGTAAAAGAACTGAACCTCATTACTATGACGGTGTATAAACCACCAAATGCCATAAAAAATGAGTTTCAACTCGCTACAAATGAAATCGAGAACATATTAAAATCACTTAAAACACCAGTACCAAATGTATTAATTTGTGGGGATTTTAACTATCCATTCATAACATGGAATAAAAATGACGAGAAGTTCCACTGTAACATTATAAAAGACGATAAAACTCAGGTAAGAATATTATTAGATATTATGGAAAATTATGCCTTTACCCAGGAAGTATTTGTAGCAATTCGAAAAGCGAACGTTTTGGATTTTATTTTAACAAATAACAATAGCATAATAAATAAAAAATAAAATTTTCTAATCCCAAGCAAAGCAATATACAAATAAAATCCAGAGCCAGAAGACCAAATATTCGTTCATGAGAAACAGAAGAAATATTTGAAAGATTAAATGTAAATTCACTGAGAGTAAACTGGGTAAGTAGAAATTCAAAAGCAATGAGAGTAGGTTGGGAGTTGCTACTCCACGAAAGAATTCCCAGAGAGATACTACTTATAACAGAAAACGAAACTAAACCTATATTGATGAAGCATATTTCGAAGAGCCAAAAAAGAAAACGTAGCAAACTCCGAAGAAAAATCGGAACATTATTTAGAGAACGGAAACAAAACTAAAAATATGCACGGATGCAAAACTGAAGCAAAGAGACTCAGGCTAGTAAACAGCTACATGAAATAGAACTGGACCTAAAACAATCATTCATCCAGAAGACAAACGAGGAGCAAATCAAGGTACCGGAAAAAAAATCTTTTATGCGTTTGAGAAAAGAAAAATGAAATATAAAGAGAGTATTGGTCCATTAAAAGCTACACAAATAACCCAAAACAGATAAGCGAGTTGCTTAAGGAACAATTCAACTCGATGCTCAGTGCTTCCTCCCCTAATAAACCCGGGATGAATTCTTGGAAGCCTTTCATAGTTGTCCCCACCAAATCCGCCAAATGAGGGGAAATGCTGCAGAGGGATTGAACTTAGGTCGATACTGAACCGTCGTTCAAAGACATCAAGAGTAATTATTCAAGCAAAATGTATGTATATATATATATATGCACTAGAATCACAAAATAACACGTGACCTTATTAATAAGCAAACAACCACAAGGAAAAGGAAACACAAAGTCCGAGCGCTTTCGTGATATATTCACATTATCTGTTCTTCCTTGATAATGTGAATATATCACGAAAGCGCTCGGACTTTGTGTTTCCTTTCCTTGTGGTGTTTGCTTATATATATATATATATATATATATAGAGGGTGTGTGTTGTGTATATGTATATAATATAATATATATGTGTGTGTGTGTGTGTGTGTGTGTGTGTGTGTGTGTGTGTACTTTGAAATTGCAAATAACAACAAACCAACATTGTTCCAGTCTAGCACACACGAAATGAAAGTCACCTCTGTCCTCACAGGATTGTGTCCTGCAGTTTCAAAACATTGTCTAAGGCTCCGTGTATATTATAATGTCTTCATATATATATATATATATATATATATATATATATATATAACAAATTACAGCAATTACATTAACCTTTTCGTTCGAAATAATTTTTAATTCTTTTCTGTGTGGACAAGAAATGTCAAATAAATTTACCTTATTCCCAATTAACAGCCAACAAGAAATAAGAATTATTAAAAAAAAAAAAAAAAAAATATTCAGTATAATTAAAAACTCATAACTGTTTGATTTTTTACCCTCACTAAAAATCAAAGAACATAAAAACTAAACAGAAAATTTTAAATTAAAAAGAAATTTTTTTTTTAAACTATAAAAAAAGTCGTTAGTAAAAAGTGGGGGAAATTATTTGCGTGATAATTGCTAGGATGACTTCTAGTGGATTGCAATTTTTAATTATAATTTTGGTTTGGGAAGTTACAAATTACGCCGCGAATGCCAAATGTGCTTATTAAGGCGAAATTAGAGGTATTCTATAAAGGGTTATACCCGAGTGAAGATTGAATATATACGGAGAGCGGGCATCAATTATATACAATATTTATACCCGCTGAGATAAACATATAAATTATACTCCCAATTCTTTTATACCTGCCATTAAATAGTCATTATTAACTCTGTTCACACACCACACACACACACAACATATATATATATATATAGATAGATAGATAGATAGATAGAGTGTCTATTTGTCATTTTAATTTCGAACATCTGCACTGCGCATGCGCACAGAAAGAAATTCAAAACATCCTAAAAAGCGATAAATATTGGAGGTAGAAATAAGTACAAAGGTATCGTACATTCGATTTTAGCTCACTGGAGGCAAATTATAAGGTATTCATTTAAGAATAAATGTCTGTGTAACATTATTCATTTCACAAAAATAATTTACTCTGTAATTAAACTGTATTGATTTTGTAATTAAAATTATTGCACATTGAACCCCACAATTTATAATGACAATATGGGTTATATATCTCTTCATTACCCGCATATATTCTTTTCTTTTCTCTCTCTCTCTCTATATATATAAAGGGTGATCCAGAGAAATGGGACCCAAAAGAAACCCCTGTAACTTTTAAAGTATAAGTCCTTTTATAAAATCATACGCATCATTCGAAAGAGGATAGTTACAAGTTTGTACAGGATTGTATAGGTTTTGACAATACAAGACAAGATAAGATACAAAACAAAATAAAAGTGTTAGTTAAAACTAACCCTTCAAGATGACTGCATGGACTGTGGAACAGCTGCGTTTCATAACTCAGCAATATTATGAGCATGGAAGAAGTGTAGTTTCAGCTCAAAGATCTTTCAAGACAATTTTCAGATGTCAAAATCACCTTCTAAGAGCTGAAACTACACTTCTTCCATGCTCATAATATTGCTCAGTTATGAAAGGCAGCTGTTCCACAGTCCATGCAGTCATCTTGAAGGGTTAGTTTTTAACTAACATATTTTGTTTGTATCTTATCTTGTCTTGTATTGTCAAAACCTATACAATCCTGTACAAACTTGTAACTATCCTCTTTCGAATGATGCGTATGATTTTATAAAAGGACTTATACTTTAAGAGTTACAGGGGTTTCTTTTGGGTCCCATTTCTCTGGATCACCCTTTATATATACAGTATATATTACAGTGCCCGCGAAAAGTATCCGATCACCCTTGAAATTTGTATTTTTTACATAAAAAACAATGTTTAAATGTATACTAACCCTATATTAGTATTTTGTCATCTGTCCTTTGGTTTGGATGACTTGTTCTAGACGTTTTGGCATGGATTTAATCAAGTTTTGACAAACTTCCACTGATATTTCCTTGCACCATACCTTTTTGATGGCCTCTTGTAATTTTCGACTGAGCCAGTGTCGTGGCATTCAACCTTATTTTTTATTATTAGCCACAGATTTTCTATCGGATTGAGATCTGGACTATACCAGGCCAATCCAAAATATCAAATTTATTGTCAGTAATCCATTTTGTCACTATTTTGGCCCTGTGACATGGTGCACCATCATGCATGTATGTTTTTGTCCTTTGGATTGCCATTGCCATTGGAAGTTTATCCTGTAGCATTGCTAAATACCGTGCACCATTCATAGTTGTGTTCTTCGGAAGAAAATATAAGTTTCCACGCCCATAGTAACCGAAACAACCCCAAACAATCACACTTGGAGGGTGTTTCATTGTCTTTAGGGTGTATTTAGGGTCCATCCTATTTGAGCCAATAGGCCGGCGAACCTTTTTTGGACAACTTCTGAATGTCAAAAATGTCGACTCATCGCTAAATAAAACCTTCTTCAGTCATCAACAGTCCAATGAATGTATTTTTTACAAAATGCGACACGTTTTTTACGCATTTTTTCATTAATGAACGGTTTCTTAGCAGCATGGCGAGATGGTAATCCGAGTTCTTTTGGAGCGCTCCTGGATAGTTCGTTCAGAAACACCAGATAACAAATTATTCATATTAAATTTATTCTTTCGCAGTTATTGTTGGGTTTTTCAATACTAAACGTTTCATAAGTTTGTCTGTTCGCGAATTTGTTTTCTCGGTCTGCCAGATCGTTTTTAGGACTGGCGTGGTTAGGCCACCATTGTTCTTAGCCCGTGAAACCCATAAATTAACGGTATTTGGGATATGTTTAATTCCTTAGCTATCTGTCTCTGTGATTTCCCACATGCATGCAAAGCAACAATAGCACCTCGACAATCACTCTTAAGTTGTTTTTAGCACACATTATATATAAATTTTATTTACACCACTTTCTGTAAAAAAAAAAAAAATATCAAGAAATTTACACAAACAGTGAAATCTGACAAATTTGAGACACAGCCACCCGCAACGAAGGCTACCAGAACACTAATTTGAGAATGCGTTGGATAGCTCTCATATCTGCGAGCAACCTCAAAGTTACCAGATGTCGCTAGAACAAATAGAAAGTGAATTACGTGTCTCTGAATATCAAGGGAAAATATTGTATTTTCTTGAGTGATCGGATACTTTTCGCGGGCACTGTATATATATATATATATATATATTATTCTTTTTTTTCTTTTTTGTAGGCACATTTTTGGGGTTGGCACAAAGTCAAAATCCACGGTCATGACTCTTGATTGATTCAGTGTCGATGACGTGAGAAACTGCTAACCAGTATTGAAATACCTTAATTTCGCGTACGCCTAACATGGGCATAAGATCTACCCTAATTGGTCACACCTATTGAATGGGCGTGGCTTTCGTTTTCGTAAAATATCTGGTGACCTAAAAAAAAAATATATATATATATATATAGTGTATATATAGTAGTATACACACTTGTGTGTGTGTGTGTGTGTGTATATACACATAGTGTATATATCGTTAGGTAGTTAGGCAGTCCATCGCCTCTATTGATTGTTTTCTCGTTCAAGTTGTCAGAAAGAAATTTAGAATCGTTGTCATAGAAATCGTAGCTAAATCTAAATTACCTTTGTTCAAGACAATGGTTGATAGAGAGAGAGAGAGAGAGAGAGAGAGAGAGAGAGAGAGAGAGAGAGAGAGAGAGAAAATTTCTTCACGGGAATCGAACAACAGAAGACTTACGAGGCCATAAATTTTACAGTATTTACCTGCTGTTAATAATTTTGTCTATTTGGGAATGATTCATTTCCTCTCGAACCCAAAAAATTTAAAAATTAAAAAAAAAAAATAGATAAAAAAATATTTAAAAAAGAATAAATTGTAAATAAATAAAAGAATAAATAAAAGAATAAATAAGAGAAAAAAACAAGAATATAAAGCAAAAAATAAGAACCGATAAAAATTTTAAATATATAAAAACTTATTTTATTATTAAAAAATAATCCTATTATTCCATTGCGTCTCGTTCACAGAAGCTTTTCCCGAAAAAGGTTTCATCTCCACAAGGAAAATACGCAATATTACACAAAGAAAAACCTGTAAAAAAGGTATAAAAAGAAGTGTGTTACAAATTAAAATACCTTATTACCTCTTTCTCTACTCGTATTAAAGGTACGAAACCTTTTACACGCATCCTTTGAGTTCTCTAATAAGTAACAAGACGGGTAAGATACAGACGCATTCATTCTAATATCACATTAAGGACGCCCATAATATCCGTTCCTTTCATCACATACTAGTAAAGCTATGTTTTATATATATATATATATATATATATATCCCCGCAAGGGGTTCTAAGCTCGTGCTCTTGAGTGCTCTTTGTGCTCGTTTGTACGTGCTTGTTCCTGGAGGTTTCACGTGCGCCCTCCCGGCCCTAGCACCCAAGGATGATGGGGCTCGACCCTGCAGTCCTTGGTCTTTTTCCACTTCGACTGTCCCCTCCACCCTTTCTTTTTCCTGTCTTTCCTCTCACTTTTTCTTTGTTTTTCCGCCGATATATGCCCTTTTAAATAGAGGCGAATCGGTTCTTCCCGAACTTAAAAAAAAAAAATAATATATATATATATATATATATATATAAGTTCATAGCGACCAGATATTACGGGAACAAAGATGGAGTTTCGATAATCACTCGCTTATAACTGAGGAAGTATGTACTATGTACCTTCTCCAACCCCGCTTATAACTGAGGAAGTACGAGGTACTGAGAGCCTTCTCCAACCCCGCTTTGATCAGGTACTTCTCCAATATTAAATGATGCGAATAACGTATAGTTACTGGTAAACATCTCTTAGAAATGTCAGACGCTGTTTACGCAATTGGTCTTATTTGTCGAGAAACAGGAATATATGGGCGGTGAAAATATAGACTTTACAGGGTAGATATAAATTTAGTTTTCTAATAGTGCCTCGTTCTCACGTAATCTCGTTTTCTCTATATAAAGAGAACGAGAACGTATGGTGTTTTACGTCAAAAAGATATTACTTTTAGGTTATTTTTCAAATGGTAAGTAGATTAAAAGTATGTATATATATATATATATTTTTGTGGGGACATCGTTCAGGCCAACAATGAGGCCCATTGTTCTAATAATAATTATTCAGGAGGGCCAGAAACTGGCACTACATTCGGGACAGCTAATTGCTCTGACTCCTGTATTATTATTAGTTAACACCATCGGGGCTCGAACCTGGGTCTTCGCTTCGGTGTTACTCATTGAGATATGGACTTTGGCTCATTATGGAGACATTTCGCATACCATTTATATTAAAGTATATACAGGGTGATCCCCCCAAAAAAGGTGTTCCCAAAAATAACGTACTATTTTATGGAAATACCTTTTTGGGGTCACCCTCTACATCAAATAATAATACTAATGTCCTGGGGTTATTTGGCTCCCTTCATAATGAAAAAATTAAGAAAGAGTATGCATAGGAAGTGGTGAGACCTACAGCTTTACGTAAAATCGGAACTATCTATAGGTCATTACATCATCTGAACGCCGAGGAAGTTCGCCAATCCAACTAGTAAATGCTGAACAAACCCATCATAGGTTAACTTCGCTGATCGAACGGGAAGAGATGTTGCGACGTGGCAACGACGTAGACGTGTATATATATATATATATATATATATATATATGTATATATATATATATATATATATTATATACACGTCTGCGACATGGCAACGACGTAGACGTATATATATATATATATATATATATATATATATATATATATATACACACACTCGTGTGTGTGTGTGTGTATATATATATAATACACACAGACCGTGCATGGAACAAGGAACTCTTCTAGGATAATTAAATTCACTATAGTCCGAATAAGTAATGGTAAATGACAAATACCATAGTTTTTCTTTTTCATGATGCTAGCCCGCCGCGGGCAACGGGTCACTCGTAAAGAGGTTCCAAAAATATAGCTTCCCTCACCAGCTATCTGCAAAGCAGATAGGATCCAGCTTTGGGACAGGATCTAGGGAAAGCAGCCTAGCCCAGCTACATTTAGAAGCTCAATATAAGCAAAAGACTCGCTACCTTCCCGTCAGATTGAATACATCAAAGAAAAAGGGGTAACTATTATATTTTTAACCAAAAACCAAAACTTAAACCTCAACTGGCAGAATTGAGCGTCCAATTTTCAAGGCACATAACATGTCCGTTTCAAGATGGGAATGAACTCAGAATGGTTCCCTGAGGTTTTTTATAATATACACAGACCGTGCATCATGAAAATTATGAAAAAAAAACTATGGTATTTGTCATTTACCATTACTTATTCGGACTATAGTGGATTTAATTATCCTAGAAGAGTTCCTTGTTCCATGCACGGTGTGTGTGTATCATAAAAAACCTCAGGGAACCATTGTGAGTTCATTCCCATATATATATATATATATATTATATATATATTATATGTGTGTGTATATAGTGTTAAGTATTTTAAATTTTTCTTGAATGGACTGTTTGCATAAAGATATGAAATGTTTGCATGGTATATTATAATGTATTTACAAAATTATTCTTTATGACACTAATGCAAAGGGAATAAATTGCCATGACATCGATGATAAATACTGTTGACATGTGTGTTTGAAGTTAATTTTCTCTTTTAAGGTGCATGGGCGAGTGCGGTGCATGTATACTCCCCTACCTCTAAATCCTCACTAAGTCTGTATATATATATATATATATATATATATATATATATATTATATGCATAGTTATATATATATATGTTACCGGCAAACTCCGACAAGGCGGTAAACCGCAGATTGTCTGGGCATTCGGCGGATTCCCCGTCGATATTTGGCAAAGACCGAAATATTCTTTTATTTCGCACTTTGTCTAAATCTTAAGAGGCAATCTGAGGAATGCCTGCATAGGATTAGTCAAGGTCCAAAGTAAAGTGTTATTTAGGACTTTGCCTGGCATTCAGGCAATCTGCAAAGTGCCTGATAAACAGGTTTCAACTTTTTATTTCGTACTTTGTCTAAATCTTCACAGGCAATCTGAGGATGGTCAAAGTACTTCTTATATACAGGGTGTACATAAAGTCAGGATCTATTTTTGTGAAGCACTTGGAAATTATATGGAATTCAATCATAAAATGATAAAGTGGTAACATTTATTAAATAATTAAGAGTAGGATTTGACGTGACGCCCATCAGTATCCCTGCACAGCTCAAATCGTTCCGCAGCATTTCTAAACACATTCTGGAGCATTTGCGGGGTTATGTTATCTGCAGCAGTTCGTATACGTGTACGTAAGTTTTCAAGACTCGTGATCTTCGTCTGATAGACGTGCGATTTGATAAAGCCCCATGCAAAGAAATCTAAAGCGGTTAAATCTGGTGATCTCGCTGGCCAAGGTCTGTTGCTTCCGCGTCCGATCCAGCGATTTGGAAAACGTCCATTTAGATAATCCTGAACAATTTTGGCATAGTGACAAGGAGCACCATCATGTTGATAGACGACGGTACTAACAATCCTATCCCCAATCAGCTGAGGTTCAAGGAATTGCTGCAACATGTCCAGATAAATAAGCCCCGTAACTGTAGCTTCAGCAAAGAAAACAGGACCATAAACCTTAGATTTTGTTAAACCCATCCAGACATTAACTTTAGGCGAGTCTCTTTCCCAATTTTGGACGAAATCATTCGGTCTTTCATCTGCCCAAATTCGACAGTTATGGCGATTTACTTTTCCACACGTATGGAAAGTGGCTTCATCACTAAAGAGAATGTTGTCCATTAAATTATCACTCCAGATTTGTTCTACGAGATCAGCACACACAGCACTTCGTCGAGGGAAATCTTCCTCATGTAAATCATGTAAAACCTGCAAATGATAGCTTTTCTTCTGCAAATTAACTTTCAGAATTTTGTGCACAGATGACGTCGGGAGGCCGAGTCTGTGTGATGCAGCACGAACGGACGTACGTGGCTCCTCAGTGATAATTCCGCGTACTGCATTCACGGTAAGATCTGACATACACGGTCGTCCTGATCTTGCTTCATCATTTACAGATCCCGTTCGTTTAAATTTGCTCACCAATTTTCGTATTGTCTTGTCTATTGACCCCGGCTTATGAAATCTCCTTCTAAACTTCTCTCTGATGTCATTGTATTTCTTTCTCTCGATTCGCCAAATTACTATTGCCGCACGCTCTTCTGTATTCATTCTAAGGGCTTCTGAAAAGAAAAATAGAAAAAAATAATTATTTCACAAAAATAGATCCTGACTTTATGTACACCCTGTATAACAAGATGTTATATTTATTGAACTTTCCAGTAACAATAAACACACGAAATATAAAGAATATTAATTAAAAGTTTAAAGAAAAAGTTTGGGGAAAAGCCAAATTTTAAAACTCATCTCGTATAATAGTATTCTTCTGTTACATCCATAACAACTCCAATTAAATTAGGGGGGGGGGGTCTCCTTTACTCCTATCAGTGTTAGGAATCGGAATTGTTACGGAATTCCCGATTTTGATTTATGGAAACTGTAGATATCGTTGAAACCTGTTTATTAGGCACTTCTCAGATTGCCTGAATGCCAGGCAAAGTCCTAAATAACACTTTACTTTGGACCTTGACTAATCCTATGCAGGCATTCTTCAGATTGCCTCTTAAGATTTAGACAAAGTGCGAAATAAAAGAATATTTCGGTCTTTGCCAAATATCGACGGGGAATCCGCAGAATGCTAGGCAATCTGCGGTTTACCGTCTCGTCGGTGTTTGCCGGTAACATATACTGTATATTATATATGCATAGGTATATATATATATATATATATATATATATATATATATAATATGCGTCCTTTATACATGTAGCGGAGTATTTTGTCATTCCAGCTTAGGTGTAGGTTTTTGTTTTACCGTTTCTTACCCTCATGTATGGCATTTTGTCGTTTCAATTTAGGCTTTCTGCAGGTTGTCTTGTGGTATTTTAGGTGAGAGCAGTTGCTGGTCACAAATGTACAAACGTTGTACATGTCCACCCTTTTATTATTTGGCGTAACTGTCACATGTCTAGTTGTATATCGTATTTTGTCTTGTTTTGTGTCGCCCACTTACACATTTATATCTTTTTAGGTGATTGACAGCAACCCACTCATCGATCATCATACCTCGAAAGTGTAAAAATCAACCAGACAATTTCTGTTACGTGTGCGACTCGTTCGTGACTAAATCACAACGGTTCGAATGGATTACGTGACTGGTTGAACCAAAGGAAAAAGTCGATGCCGTTCGCTATACCCGTGATATGGAGGGAGCCGAGAAACCATCATGGCGATTGTTACTTTTGCAATGTTAACATAACTGGAATCTCCGTGAAGAACAAGCATAACATCGTTTATCCGAACGTAGACTCCGCGATCAGACCGATCCCTCACGATGGCACGATGCCGATTCCGGTACCTTCACAGCATGGACTCGATTCTTTAGAAGACGAAAGGGAATCCGACGAAGGTGTAATTGGCGGAGATGCGGGACCTTCGGCCGATCTTGACTACACACCTGACGAAGAGCAATCGGAGTCGGAGAGGCTTACCCAAAACGAGTTGAATGACCTCATTAGAGACCTAGCCCTCTTCAAAGAAAAATCAGAACTTCTTTCTTCGAGACTCAAGCAGAAACACTTACTCGAGAAGAACGTTCGAGTGTATCACTATCGAAACCGAAACCATGATTTGGCGACATTCTTTACAGTAGACTGTCCGCTCTGCTATTGCTATGATATCAATGGACTTTTCGAGAACTTGTCACGAGTACACACACCATCTGAGTGGCGCCTCTGCATTGATTCCTCACAGCGAAACTTGAAAGCGGTTCTCCTGCATAACGGGAACTTAAAGCCGTCCATCCCTATGGCCCACTCCGTTCATCTGAAGGAGACGTACGATAACATGAATATACTACTCGAAGCAATCCAATACAGCACTCATCAATGGAATATCTGTGGTGATCTCAAAGTCATTGGTATGTTAATGGGCATGCAAGGAGGGTTCACGAAATACTGTTGTTTCCTATGCCTATGGGACAGCAGTACTACCGCGGATCATTACATCAGACGTGACTGACATCAAAGAAGCACATACGAGCAGGGAACGGACAGTGTCTAGTGTGTTCCTTTAGTTGATCCAAAGAAGATTTTCCTGCCACCTCTCCACATTAAGCTCGACTTAATGAAAAATTTTGTGAAAGCGATGGGTAAGGCGAATTCGAGAGGGTTTCGATACCTTGTTGAGAAATTTGCAAACATCAGTGCCGCGAAATTGAAGGAGGGAATCTTTGTGGGACCCCAAATCAGGGAGGTTCTGCAGGATGAAGGCTTTGAAGAAAGCTTCAATGCCTTAGGACTAAAAGCATGGCAGGCTTTCAAATGGATTTGTGGAAACTTCTTGGGTAACCACAAGTCTCCCGCATACAAAGATGGAGTTCGGAAACTGCTGAATGCATATCAAGAAATGGGCTGTCGCATGTCCTTGAAAATACATTTTTTACATTCGCATTTAGATTTCTTTCCCGAAAACCTTGGCGCGATGAGTGACGAATAGGGGGAACGCTTCCATCAAGACATCTAGTCAATGGAAAATCGCTAACAAGGTTTCTAGAACGAAAGTATGCTGGCAGACTACTGCTAGATTGTACCGAAACGATCCGGACAAGGTTAACAAAAGAAAATCGTACTCGCAACGTTTTAGGTTGGTGTACATTTCTTTTTATGAATAAAGTTGCACTTTTACGATAAATTGTGCTGAAATTAATGCCAGTCATATTTCAATAACTAGATGTGCTACAGCAGGGGTCACCAACCTTTTTTTTGTTCACCGCCCACTTTTACGATTTTTTGAAAATTAAAAAAGCTTATCGCCCACCTTAGATCAAAAAGAATAAATCAACATAATCGATAAAATAAATAATGAAATAAATGTTTAATTACCTTTAATGTGAGCCCACTAGTGGGCGCTACCGCCCAGGTTGGTGACTCCTGCGCTAGAGGAAAACCGAAAACAGATTTGGAATCAGGGTTAAAAACTGGTTTAGAAAAGTGTGTATACATCTTTGATGAAAGAAAAAAGTTCAATTTTGTCGACCAGTGAATTATTATCTATATAGCTGCTTAGATAAGCTAGTAACCCGGTAGAAGTTTTGCGCCCCGCTCCATTATCGCGCAAAGGTCAGGCTCGTGGCCTAACTTTTAAATAAAATTAACTAAACATACGTCAAGAAGACAAATTTATTTTGGAGGATCTTCGATCGAACCCGGTTGATTCTACTCGGGAAACAGACGCTGTATAAAACGAGCTATACAGACAAGGTTAATCAGTTGGGTTCTCTTGCATTTATTTCTACAGGGTGTCCCA
>JAJOZX010002166.1:402500-407500 GCA_023014485.1 Bathynomus jamesi | reverse complement strand
TTAATACCTTATGGGATAAATGGGGATACGTGAACGCGGCCGCGTAAAGTCTCCCATTAATACACATAGATTTTTTTATTCACACATAAATGAATTTCCCTACCTGTATTGTATATGAAATAAGAACATAATAAAATCATAAACATAATGATATTTACATATGATAAATAAAAATATATTAAATGAAAATAGCACGTATCTTTTCTTCACTCTTTCGGATGGTGCGTATGGTAGACTCATTCACGTGATACTCGCGGCCAAGTGATGTTATGCTCATACCACCACGCAACTTACCTACAATCTTTATTTTTTCGGCTAATGTCATAACCTTATGATTTTTCTTCTCTTCACTATCACTCGCAGATGCTTTACGTTTTGGTGCCATACTGCTGTCTAAGGGTAATAGCAAAACAACGGCAAAATACGACAAAAACAATCCAACACAACTTCATTGAACTTAACGCGGTAGCGGGACTGAGACAAAGGGTGATGCGAGGAGTGACGCAAGAGGAAGGGAGATGCGGGAGTGTTGGAGAGTGTAGGAGAAAACACTAGAGCGCGCATTGGCACAGTACTACTGTATTAGATCGTTGTTTGGCGGACCGTGTATAATCAAATTTTCCGCTTTCGGCAAATAATTTGTTCACATTTATTTTTCCGTGCATAAACAAATTCGCGCTGGACAAACACTCGTTGATCGAGGGTTTACTGTACTGTCTATATGATGACCGAAGTTAAAGTAGCTCCACTGAGTTTTGTTAAAAGAAATAATGCGGCTTCTTTATCTTGGACCACCCTGTATATATATATATAATATATATATATATATATATATATTATATATATATATATTATAAACTAGAATGTTTTTAACGTTGGATTCTTGTAATTATTGACATAAATAACTCTTATCACGAGTTTCATTTATTCCATTTAAAGTTTCCATTTTTTAAATCTCTTTTCACTGCTGGAAGTCGTCCACCGGTTTTGGAATCCGGCAGAAGAATCGGGAGATGCCGGATAATTAGACGTAAAAGAAGGAAAAGACTCAAGAATAAAATTTTAAAAGGTTAAAATGAAAGTATACAAAGATAAAAGCTTCTTTTCAACAATTTTAGTTCTTGCCTTTGATATATATATATATAAAATTTTATATTTACAGGGTGGTGCAAAAGTCAGGAATGAAAGGGGGTCATCATTGCATAAATTATAAATTTTTTAACTAAAAAATGTAATTTTTATTTTAAAATAGTGCGGGGAGGGCCATAGAATGGAAGAGATCCATTCTTGCTGTCTCCTTTGACTCTTGACGTTTGCGGCACCCTGTATATATACAAACATTTAATATGCAGAGCTTTCGACATTTGAATGTCATCTTCAGTGCTAAAAATGATATATATATATTATATACAATTAAAACCAACTATGAACTTAAAACAATTTAAATATTACAAATATCACGGCTAAAATAGTAATTAAACTAATACTACTATTTAAAAAGATTTTTGTTATATTTTAATTGTTTTCAAAAGTGGCACACAAAGGTGCCTTTTTATCACAATGACGTCACAGATACTGGATATTCCTCATAAACGTGTATGACTTAACTTCTTTTGGACCACTGCGTCGAATATGTACCGTTTCCCATAAACGCACTCATAACTTAACCCTACAAAAACTTCAGTCGTTAATAGGTTAAAGGTATTATCAAGGTCATGAGCGCATTTGAGACGGTATTCTTTTTTTTTGTTCCGGAGTTTTTTTTGGTATACAGGAAGGAGGGGCCAAGGGCGAATGTAGGACAGTAGTATACTTGAAAATTATTTATTTCTATCTTTAGAATTAATATTGATAATTTTAACGAGGTATAAGTTGTAACTTTGGAAGTGATTATCCCACATTTACCTCACTTTGTACGACCTAAATTGAAAATTGGACAAAAGCAAGTTAACAACCGCGAAAGTGGGGAAACTGAGCGAATAACTCTCCTAATAACCTATCTAATAACTCACGTAATGACAGTTATTAAAAATAATCAACCGAGTTATTTGAATAATTTATTCAAATTAATAACTCGGTGGGGGGCGGGAGATCTTTGTCTTAAAAAGTTGAATATTGATAGCAATATTCTTATATAAATGAATGAGTTCTTTATATATGCGCTAGTTATCATCATATATTTATTATTATTACCATATTATATATATATATATATATCTACACACACACACACCTTTTATATATATATATATATATAATATATTATATATATATATATAGAAACGACGTAAGTATAGAGGAATGTTCTGCACACGAGGAAGAGAAATAACGAACAAATGAAAAATGAGGTGACCGCCCGGGAATCGAACCCAGGACCTTCCGATTGCCGGTCAGACATGCTACCACTACACTACGGGCCTTGATCAGTCAGAAGTCGCAATTCTCCTACATAGGGCAGAAACCAATGCCTAGTGTAATGTAGTGGTAGCATGTCTGACCGGCAATCGGAAGGTCCTGGGTTCGATTCCCGGGCGGTCACCTCATTTTTCATTTGTTCGTTATTTCTCTTCCTCGTGTGCAGAACATTCCTCTATACTTACGTCGTTTCTATACATTAATATACTGCGTGGTCATTGCAGTTAAATGTACATATTCACGATTTGCGAGGGTGCCCTCTCAAGGCATTGGTTTCTGCCCTATGTAGGAGAATTGCGACTTCTGACTGATCGAGGCCCGTAGTGTAGTGGTAGCATGTCTGACCGGCAATCGGAAGGTCCTGGGTTCGATTCCCGGGCGGTCACCTCATTTTTCATTTGTTCGTTATTTCTCTTCCTCGTGTGCAGAACATTCCTCTATACTTACGTCGTTTTCTATACATTAATATACTGCGTGGTCATTGCAGTTAAATGTGTATATATAATTATGTATTATATTATATTGCATAAACATTCATTGCATATATTTTTTTCATCCAATAATATATACTCGTATATATATATAAATAAATATATATACCTATGTAACCTTCGTTTTGTTTCCGCTTAAATTGTTCATTCTGACGAAAGTCAAACTTGTTGCCCCACTTAGTTATGGGTGACTTTAATTGCGCCAACGTGAATTACGATACAATGCAGGGAGACGCGGAAGGTAATCGTTTAGTTAATTTTCTCGAGGAAAATCTTGGGAAACCTACGAGGTTGGACAGTATTTTAGATTTAGTAATAACTATGGATGATAGGCTAATCACGAATCTTCAATTTAATAGAACCGTTAAGCAATAGCGATCACAATATGATAGAGTTTGTCCTCTCAGTAAGTCACTCGAAACCAGCTAACTCGACTAAAATTCCTAACTTCCAGCACGCAGACTTTTGTAAATTTCGAAATGAATTGTCACACGTCAATTGAGAAAACATAATGGGGATCTCCAACGCAAAAGTAATGTGGGAATCGTTTGAAACAGTATTTAGGGCTATAAATGAGGAATGTGTACCGTACAAAATTAAGCGTGAAAGTAAACAACAAGCTCTTGTGGTTTACTTCTAGAGTAGGAGATATTATAAAGAGTAGAGATAGGGCTTATAGGCTACATAAGTGCGATAAAGACAATTTGTGGTGACGAAACAACTACATATCTCTAAGGCGTGAAGCGAAAGTGTAATAAAAAAGTCTAAGCGCGAATTTGAAATCTCCATAGCTCGTGACGGCAAAGAAAACCCCAAGCGATTATTTCAATACGTCAACAATAGGAATCCAGTAAAAGGTGTCTTGGGGCCGTTGAAAAATATTAACGGAGAGCTAGTTTCTGAAAACAAGGCAATGGCTACCTTGCTAAACAAATTTTTTACGTCAGTTTTTACTATAGAAGATGTAACGAATATCCCGACGGTCATAGACATAATATCTTTTGATAATGGTAATATTTTGGATAATATTGTGGTTAGTGAAAGGGAGGTAATGCGCTATATTGATAAAATGAAAATGCGTAAATCACCGGGACCAGATTCCATATATCCCATACAACTAAAAGAATTAAAAGAAAGCATTGTTGTGCCGCTAACAAAGATTTTTAATGCGTCTATTTCTGAGGGGTGCGTACTAGATAATTTCAAGTTAGCAAATGTAGCGCCTATCTTTAAGAAAGGCGATAAAGGTGCGGCGGGAAATTATAGGCCAATCAGTTTAACGTCTGTTGTAGGTAAGCTACTGGAATCAATAATTAGGGATCGTATAGTCGAACACTTAGAATTGCATAACTTGGTTAGAAATAAGCAGCACGGTTTTAGGCGAAACAAATCTTGCTTAACTAAGCTTTTAAAATTTTTTCAAAGCGTGGTTGAAGTTTACGATTGTCATCGGGTGGTTGATGAATGATGTAGTGTATTTAGATTTTCAAAAAGCGTTTGACACCGTACCGCACAAAAGACTCATTGAAAAAACTAAGGCTCGTGGAATCAGGGGTGTAGTAATAAATTGGATAGAAGAGTGGTTGCGAGGTAGGAAACAGAGGGTGGTCGTTGATGGAGCGGAGTTTTGTTGGGCTAATGTAGCGGGTGGCATTCCTCAAGGTTCTGCATTGGGCCCCTTGCTTTTTCTTATATATATTAACGATTTAGATGTCGGCCTAGTCAGTACAGTTTCAAAGTTTGCGGATGACACGAAGCTGGGTGGTAGGGCGATTAATGACGAAGATAGAGGTAAAATCCAGGAGGGCCTGAATAAAATCGTTGATTGGTCAGTCACATGCAAATGAGATTTAACGTCGATAAGTGTAAAATTTTACATATAGGTTCGCGTAACGGTAATTTTGCGTATAGTATGTCAGGGAAGGAGTTAACAAGCGTAGAGCAGGAAAAAGATTTAGGAGTTATAGTCACTGGTGATTTAAAAGTATCGAAACAAAATACAGCAGCGGTCAATAAAGCGAACAAAGTGCTAGGTTTTATAGCTCGGAATTTTTAGTACAAATCGCGCGATATTATTGTTCCTCTTTATAAATC
>JAJOZX010002166.1:392500-397500 GCA_023014485.1 Bathynomus jamesi | reverse complement strand
AATTCCAAGTAAATATAACTTTTACATATGTTTAATCAAATATATATGTTTAATTTGATGATTTAATGTCTAATGTTTGATTTAATGATCTCTGACCTTTCTACTATCTCTAATTGGGGCAGAGAAAACTTGTGGCTTTCAATGCTTCTAAAACTCGGTTCTTTCATCTGTCTACTCGTCAGTGTCTTCCACACGAGTAATCCTTTACTTTCAACAATACACAACTCGACTCTTTACGCTTCTCTTAATATTCTTGGTGTTTCCTTTTATCGTGATCTTTCTTGGAAAGGTCACGTATACTCTCTTTCTAAAACAGCTTCTAAGAGTTAGGTGTGCTATACCGGCTTCGCGGTTTCTTCACCACTACTCAGTTGTTGTTTCTGTACCAGGGTTTTGTCTGACCCTGTGTGGAGTACGTTTCTCATGTGTGGGGTAGTTCAACCCACACAGCTCTACTTGATCGGATGGAATCTAAGGCTTTTCGTCTTATCAATTCTCCGCCTCTTACTGACTATCTTCAATGCCTCTCTCTTCGCCGCAATGTTGCCTCACTCTCACTTTACTATCTATTATAACGGACATTGCTTCTGAACTCTCTAACCGCGTGCCTCCTCATTTAAGGAGAGCACGCAGCACCAGATTTTCGACACATTCTCATTCCTTTTCTGTCGAGATCTCTAATGCAAGGGTTAATCAATATTCTTCGTCTTTCATCTACTCCTGGAACAACCTTCCTCAATCCATCTTTCCCCCTATATGTGGCCTCCAATCTTTCAAACGCAGAGTGTCCAGCCATCTCGAAAACTTTGAATCTTGATTTTGGTTATCTTCTTCTTCTATAGGGGGAGGGGCCTTTTTGTGGTCGTTCACCCTTGGCCCCTCCTTCCTGCATAAAAAAGTCTAAACCAAATTTACTTTAGAGTAGCACCATTTACAACAGCTTGAGACACCCTGTTTATAACCTTTGAAAGAAATCATCCTATATTGGCGGATTATAGGGAACTAGGTGAGATGAAGGCTGCGTGGTGGCCACATCGCAACACCTCTTCCAGTTAGATCGGCGGAGTTAAGCAACGTTTTGTCTGTTCAGTAATTGGATGGGGACCCCCCCCCCCCTTCCTTTCAGATGATGTAGCGACCCGTATGTGGATGGTTCGGATTCCATTTAAAGTTGATAGGTTCCCTCCGTCACACGACCTCTTTAGTAGTCGTTACGAAGAAGGCAAAACAACCCCAAACATTATTTTCATTGGCTAAAGATAAAAGTACATCCTTTGAGAATCTGAACCAATTTACAGATAAATTCTATGGACAGACGTTTCGGAATATAGACTCAAGACACCGCATTTACAGATAGGACCTATTCAGATTGATAGATAATCTAAATGGGCTGAGTTTGGGTGGTGGGAGGCTGAGGAGGAGTACCCTAACATTGATACTCCAAAGACTCGTTTACAATATCCTCATCCAAAGGAAACACATTCTCATCAAGGCATCTATGCGCAAATTCAAAATATTATGATTTAAAGGGAACATCACCTTCGCGTTTATTTGTAAGGAATCTTAACAAGTTTCGGAAGGGTTCTTCTGCCTAAACAAGGATTCTACATCAAAGCTAATGAGTTTTCCACACGAGATATTCATATTTTTAATGGTTTCCGTGAAACTGCTTCAATGTTTTAATGAAAAGGAAGAAAAAACTCCAGAAACGTGCAACGAATTCGAGCAAATCACGTATTGACGGATGAGTGACGGGACTGTACGAGGAGATAATGAAACAAAGAAAGGAAGTTCTCAATCAAGTTGGTTTAAGTTGATAAAGATCATTTGAGGCCCTCCTAGGAAGAAGTGGCTAAGCGACAAAAGTAAAAAACGCCAGAAAACGCAGTTAAAAGTTGTACCAATTTGAAAATACCATAACTTTTGAACTTTTGAAGATATTTCGTTGAAATATGCCATAATGTGCCATAACTTTTGAATTGTTGAAGATATTTTGTCGAAATATGCCATAATGTGCCATAACTTTTAAACTTTTGAAGATATTTCATCGAAATATGCCATAATGTGCCATAACTTTTGAACTTTTGAAGATATTTCGTTGAAATATGCCATAATGTGCCATAACTTTTGAACTTTTGAAGATATTTCGTCGAAATATGCCATAATATGCCATAACTTTTGAACTTTTGAAGATATTTCGTCGAAATATGCTAATAATGTGCCATAACTTCTGAACTTTTGAAGATATATCGTCGAAATATCTTCAAAAAGTTAAAAAATTATGTCACTTTCAAATATGATACAACTTTAACTGTATTTTATGGCGTTTTTCACTCTTGTCGCTTAGTCACTTCTTCCTAGGAAGGCCTTATTTTACTTAAATGCGAGACGGAGATATTATCCCACTCACTGTTATTTCTACTATTCTTTGTCCAAGTTTGAGAAATCCGAAAGTGAGAACCTTAAAGATGACAATTCTCAAGTCGATCCATTTCCATTCCCATTGTGGGATACCCCAATTTTGTGATTTTTTTTTATAAATAGAAAATATCCCCAATTTGGTGCATTTTTATATAAATAGAAAATACCCCCTCGGATCGCAATTAAGCCACAGCTTCTTTTTACCCTTTCCCAAATCAGGACCCTCTTTTTCTCAAATCTGGAATTTTTACTTCGAATATTCTCGGACTGACAATGCAAAATGGCATTGAGCGAAACGATAGAAGAAATTTCAATTAAGCCCAAAAGGAAAATCTAATGACACAGATTTGGGAAATTTGTCCACATATATATGTATACAGTTTCGAAAATAGTTCGCCTACAAAAAATAAAATTTGTAAAAAGCATAAAAAATTCACTAATTGGTAATATTCTATTTTCTTTGTATATTGTTATCTTCTTCTTGACAGTAATAAAATTTTAAAACTAAAACCCATCTTGAAATTACTAATTAGTAACTTTCTATGACTATTTTGAAAACAACATTTTCTGTAGGCGAACTTTTTTCCGTTACCTTAAGGCAGGGGTTCCCAAATTGGTGTTCCGCGGAACACTTGTATACCGTGAGAAGTGTTCCGCGAGACACAATTTGGGAACCCCTGCCTTAAGGGATACACATAAAAAGTGTAAAAAAAAATTGCATATAATTATTATAATGATAATAATAATAATAATAATATAATAATACAAAGAAATTATGTAAATATTAATGACGTGTTTGCTATTATTTATAATTTATAAAAGAAAATCGTAAATTTCTGGCAAAAAAAAGCATCTAATTTTCTCGAGCAAAATATAATGACGTAATTTTGAAGTCCAATTTCATACGTCATTACAACGTAACGTAAGACATTCGTAACGTTATTAAGGGATAAAAAAAAATAATTTTAAGCCATAAACTTGGAGACATAAATTATTCACTTTATTTTTTTTTATTTATTATTTTTTTTTTATTATTTTCGTATTTATCGCATTTATTCAACCTTTCTGAGCGTTTCCGTTGGCATAAAATCGATGTATACAAAGGGTTGACAAAAATAAATAGACACCTTAAGGGGGGGGGGATGTTTTTTTAATTAATAATAAAAATCAATAATTAATAACGGATTAATCGAATCAATATATTTAGAATGGTGATGCTTTCCCCTTTGTTTTATGTAAAGCTGAAATACGTTCTGGCATTCCATTGGTCAGCTTTGCCATATGTTCTTCAGGACAATCATCATGGTGTCTATTTAATTCTGTCAACCCTCGTTGTGTATATATATATATATATATATGTGTGTGTGTGTGTGTATATATATATATACATACACACACACACACACATATATATATATATATATATATATATATATATATACCAGTAGCCAACGCCGGTAGTTCAGCGGGTAGCGACGTTTCCCTATAAGAGAAGCGAAGATACTGAGGTCGTGGGCTCGACTCCCGATAGTGCTGATTAATAGTGCTGGTAAATAATAGTGCTGGTTAATAATACTCTGGAAGTTAACGCGGTGGATCGTATTAATCTGGTCTGAGCGCTGTGCCAGTTTCTCTGGCCGTCCCTCTTCCCACTTCATATACACAGAAACGAGGAGGGGAGCTTCACAGATCCTTCTTGAGTTAAATTACAATATTCTTTTGTCATTTTGTTAATTGTATTCCGTGTAGAAGATGACCCAGACTCGCTCATTCCCATTCTCGTCCTCGTCCAAGAATGATAACTCGGAAAGTGAGAATTTCAAATGAGGAGGCAATTCTCAAATACATCCACTATCATTCCCAATGTAGGAATTTCATATTTAAGTTAGATTTTTTCCATAGAAAATACCCTCGGGTATGAAATTGCGTCACAAATCTCTTTATTTATATATATATATATATATATAATATATATATATATATATATATTATATATATATATATATATATATATACATATAATGTTTCAGACCAACAAAGACCCTAGGATCCACTCATGGCTGGTCTACCTAACTGTCATACATACATACATACATACATACATACAGCATGTATATATATATATATATATATTATATATATATATATATATATATAAAACCTCGTTAACCTCGTTGCGTGTTCCGTGCGTTGGTCTCTCTTCACACGGTCAAGCTGGTGGCCCCGCCTCTAGGTCTGGCTGGCTTGGTAGAGGAGCGAGTTGCTTTCTTGCGCTCTCCACCGTACATAGCCAGGTACACCCTGCTCATCTGGTACCGTCCTGACCCAGGTATCTAGTCTTCTCTTGAAGACTTTAACTTTGACCCCTGTAACGTTTCTGAGGTTCTTTGGAAGCTGATTAAAAAGTCTTAGCCCCCTGACAACCAAGCTATTTTCCTTCAGTGTTGAGGAGGTCCCTTGTCGGGCCTTTAATTTGGGAACACTACACATTCTGCCTTTCCTATTTTCCAGCGTTGTTTGGATGGTAATTGGGTTTACTGTGAGGTTTGGTACCAGTTTTTCGATCATTTTCCATATGT
>JAJOZX010002166.1:347500-387500 GCA_023014485.1 Bathynomus jamesi | reverse complement strand
TTCTCCATTTCTACGTCGGAGTCAGTGATAAAAACTTACACTGTCAGGATTCGTCATATACGAGTAGTTTCACAAAGGAAAGGACGATAATTCGAACATGCTGTAATAAAACTCTCATCCTTCCACAATAATTGTGCGATATTTCATGAAGTTCATGAAATATTCTCAATTACGAGAAGTTGAACTACGGGAATGAAATTAAATTTTTATTATGTTAATTAATTGATCGATTTTTAATTAATTTTCTATGCCTCACATAATAAGTATAAACACACACACACACACACACACACACACATATATATATATATATAGTATGTGTGAATAGTTATTAAATCAAGCATTAAAAATTAATTAAACGTATAATTAAGCCATTAATCTAATTAAGCGACCGATTTTTAATTAATTTTCCATGCGTGACATAATAAGTACGCACACACACTATATTATATTTTATGCAGGAAGGAGGGGCCAAGGGCAGAAGCCCGCAACCCCCCCCCCCCAACACACACACATAGAGGAAGAAGGAGAGCCAAAATTCAGGGTCCAAGGTTTTCGAGATGACTGGACACTGCGTTTGAAGGATTGGAGGTCATAGACAGGGAGGAAAATAGATTGAGGTAGATTGTGCCAGAGTTGACCGGTTGAGTAGATGAAAGATTGAAAATACCGATTAACCTTGCGTTAGAGAGTTGAATGAGAATGTGTCGAAAGTTTGGTACTGCGTGCTCCCCTTAAAGGAGGAGGCATGCAGTTAGAGAGTTCAGAAGGACAGTGTCCGTTGTAATACCGATAGTTAAGAGAGTGAGGCAACATTGCGATAAAGAGAGAAAGATTGAAGACAGTCAGTAAGAGGCGGAGAATTGATGAGAGAAAAGCCTTTGATTCCATCCGGTCAAGTAGAGCTGTGTGGGTTCAGCCACCCCACACATAAGAAGCGTACTCCACACAGGGTCGGACAAGACCTCTGTACAGAGACAGCAACTGAATGGGAATGAAGAAACTGCGAAGCCGGTATAGCACACCTAACCTCTTAGAAGCTGTTTTAGAAAGAGAGTATATTTGACCTCTCCATGAAAGATCACGAGAGAAGGAAACACCAGGAATATTAAGAGAAGAGGAAAGACTAAGTTGTGTATTGTTGAAGTTAAGAGGATACTCGTGTGGAAAATTGTAACGCGTAGGCAGATGAAGGAACTGTTTTTTTGAAGCATTGAAAATCACAAGGTTTTCTGTGCCCCAATCAGAGATAGTAGAAAGAGCAAGGTCAGGTGCACCATAGCCATCCCATGCCAATCATGGAGTGACTGTTGAGATGGACGCTTTTTGAAGCGGGTGGAGAAGTGAAGGGTGGAATCATCGGCATAGGAGTAGGTAGTACAAGAAGTGCTACTTAATAGATCATTATTGATAAATATAAGGAAAAGGGTGGGTGACAGGATAGGGCCCTGAGGAACACCACTTTTAATAGCTCTAGGAAAAGAACAGTGACTATCTACAATCTCAGCTATAGATTGGCCAAAAAGGAAATCAGAGATAAAGGCACATATAGAAAGATAGAAACCGAAGGAGGGCAGTTTGGAAATTAAAAATTTCTGCCAGACTCTATCTGGCGCAATAGCAAAGGTTCCACCGAAATCCCGGAAAGAGGATGACCAAGAGTCAGAGAGATATGCAAGATAGCCAGTAGAGCGTCCCTTAAAGAACCCATACTGACGATCTGAAAGAAGCTGTGAGAAGAGAAGTGTTTAAGAATCATTCTACTTAGGACAGATTCAAAATTTTAGAAAGGCAAGAAATCAAAGCAATTGGACGATAGTATTATGATTATATAATATAATAACGATAACACTGGTCAACACTCATTTTATTGCCAATCATATTAGAGTGATTTTGGGGTAACTTTGTGGTGCTGATTCCGAATATGACATCGGTTTTGCTAGATTCGCTCTAATTTATGAGATAATTGGTACCCCATTGAAACACGTAAAAATGCAAAAAATTTAATGTTCAGGCGGAGCCTACTTACTGGTTGGGTGGCCGATGATTTATATACGGAGGGGGAATATTCTAGAATGATCGCGGAGTAAACACTAAGAATATTCGCGTGTCTCACCATCTAGAATGTTCCGGTAGTTTCCCATATGCACGCGTTATGGTTACGTTTCCTATTAATTGAGGGTATTCATTATCTCAAAAACTAGAGCCAAATCGGAAAAACTACTTTCATTTTGGAATTCAGCAACCCCAAAATACCCTAAATTTGTACGAATTTCCTTGGCAACGAAACAAAAACTTTTTTTGTTGAGCTGTGTAATAAAGAGTTTACCTAGGCAGGGTGTCAGCATAGAAACACAGTTATTAAGAGCAACAGGAGGACACCATCAGACCGTTCGCATTCCTAGAGTTGAGTTCAGATTAAGTCAGAGGAAAGGGGAGATGGAGGAACAGCACCGGAATCGTCCAGGGTTGAGTTGGAGACGAAAGTATGAACGAAGTTTTCAGCTTTATCAGGAGAAGAGACGGTAACTGAGCCGTCAGAATGGAAAAGAGGAGGGAAAGAAGAAGAAGTAAAGTTGTTGGGAGGTTCTTGACTAGATGCAAGAAAGAGCGAAAAGAATATATATATATATATATATATACACACCGGGTGATCCATTTAAAACCCTACCCAAATTAAGAAAATATTTTTAATTTGGGTACGGTTTTAAATGGATCACCCTGTATATATACTGCTTCATAAAAGTTTTATTGAAATATAGGTGATGATATTGTTCGTAGTGCTTTGAAGTCTTTTGACGCGTTTATATTGATATTAAAAGAGTGAATTGGAGCTCGTCTCTTTGGCGAGAATTAAATGAAATATTTAGCTTTTGTACACAAAAGTGTTGACAAATATTTTCCAGCAGCGTTATTGAGGCGTTATTATTGCATCTACACCCACCCACATACACACACCCACATACACCCACACACCCACACACACACACCACACACACGAATCTGTCTGTCTTCGTGCAGATTCTTCGTTCGATGCTAATCTCGTACATGAATTTGTGGGTCTTCTCTCTCGTATGGACCACAAAGATGCGCAACTTTCTTCATAGAGAGATTTCGAGGTTGTTTAACATTCCTAACTGTTAAAAAGGTAATTTGAGGGAGGGGATCTACAAATTTACGTGGAATCCGAACCACTGGGTCACTACATCATCTTAATGTGGAGGAGGGTCACCCATCCAACTACTGAACGGACCCAACGTTGCTTAACCTCGCTGATGTAACGGGAAGCGGTCTTGCAACGTGAACAACCTAAACATATACCTTCTTCATCTGGTACATACGATATGTTCCAGTATTCCAAGAAACGCCTATTATCGATAATAATAATAATAATAATAATAATAATAAGAAGAAGAAGAAGAAGAAGAAGAAGAGAAGAAGAAGAAGACGAAGAAGAAAAAGAAGAATTGTAAAGAAAGTAAAATTATTATTATTATTATTAGTATTATTATTATTATTATTATTATTATTATTATTAAGGCGTTCTATAGTGAAATCTATTTATTACTCTTGCCGACTGTACAGGGTGTCCACAATGTCCTGTCACTCCAGTAAAATACTAACTGATTTTCTTTTTTCTTTTAGACCCATTTGACATGTGTGATAGCAGCAACTATACGATTGAGCAACACGTATTGGCTAGTACCTGGTCCATGAACGACCACCTAATGGCAAAAACCATTGAAAATATTCGTGTAGACTTCCAGGACCGATTCAGTCGTGCAGCTGCACGTCATTTGTCGAATGAACACTCTCCTAAACGATAAAAGACAAAGTGTTGTACAGTTTCGGAAAAAAGTTCGCCTAGAAATATAATTACTAATTGGTAATATTTTATTTTTATTTGGATATTTTTTTTTTGTTGACAATAATAAAAAGAAAATCAAATATTTACCAATTAGTAATTTCTTATACTTTGTAGAATTTTGTTTTTAGGCGGACTTTTTTCCGAAACTAAGTTATATTTTCTTAGGGGTTACATCGCTATGCACCACCCTGTTTCTCTATCGGAAATTCGTCCCAAACATCGTATTTATTTGGTCTATTCATATTCATATTCATATTATTTATTCATATTATTTAAAGAGCTAAACCTACTAAAGCTCAACGATATAACCAAACTGGCACATTTTATTTTTATTTACGAGTGTAAGAACAAAATCATTAATTTGCAATGGGTAAATAGATATTTTGTAACTCATCAAGAAATCCACCCGTATCAGACTAGAAATAGATCAAAGATTGTTATACCTCAATTTAGATTGTCTTCATCTCAAAAAATACCCATTTTCATTGGATTGAAACTATGGAATGACTTGCATGCCGATATAAAAAATATTGCGAATGTAAATTTTGTTTAAAACCAAGTTAAAATCCCGATTAATAATGGGATACTAACAAAAATCTTGGATTAATGTCCACTAATAATGTTAAATTTGTCCATTAATATTGTTTAATATTGAAATACAGGCTTTAACTATAATAATACTTATTTACTTATTTATTTATTTTATTATTTAAGAGCCCAGTAAAGCCTAAAGCTTTAAGGGCCAAATAAAAAAATAAAATAAATAAATAGTCGAGCTTCACAATTATTTATGTCATTGTAAAAATTGTAAATTGTAAAAAGACTACTGCATTTATTTTATTATTAATAAAGGTTATTCTATCTATCTATTCTATTCTCGATATTTCCTACTTCAGTTTTAGTCCAAGATTAAGAAATCCGAAAATGGGAATTAAAACAGTGGCAATTCTCGTATCGATCCATTCTCATTCCCAATGTAGGATTTTCTACTTAAAATTCACATGAATGAGTTTTAAGTGCAATAACCGCACTTAATAAGGAGGAAAGGAAAAGGCAGTAAAGTGGGAAACTAGGAATTAGTAGGGCTCGATCCTACGTCGCCTAGTTTCAGGAGGAGTTCGAGCCCACTAGCTACAAGTTCCCACTTTATTGCCTTTTTCCTTTCAATCGTTCCCATTTGATATATTCTCCAACAATGAGAACACTAAAATTGGGAATATCAAATTAGAAGGCAATTTTCAAATTGATTCATTCTCATTCCCAATGTAGGATTTCTCAATTTAATTAACCTATTAGATTTTTTATATAGAAAATACCCCACGGGGGCCGCAATTGCGTCATAACCCCCATTTATTTACCCTTCTCAAATCGGAAAACTCTTTCTATAAGTGTGGAATTCCCACTTCGGATAGTCCCACTTTGTGACAGAGAATGACACCAAATTGAAAATAATTGCTAGCAGCAGGCAGAGCTATTGTCGAGTAAACACCTCATTTACTAACGAAATTTTTGCGAGGGGGCTTCTCACCACCTGAGTAAACAACACTTATTTGAGAAACGCCATTCTTGGTTATGAGTGTCGCCCGTGACGCATTCTTCCATTAATTTTGTGTCTAGATGTGACGAACAATTGAAACTGTAGTCATTTGCCCCGACGTGCGGGTAACGTTCCCAAAAGGAAAGTTTCAGTTTATTTCGCGCTGTTCTGTTCGTCTAAAACCCGACGAGAAAGAGAGATAGAGATAGATAGATACATACATAGATAGATAGAGAGAGAGAGAGAGAGAGAGAGAGAGAGAGAGGTGGGTGTCTGTAATACAACAATACAAACTGTCAAAATGTTGCGCAAAACTAACTCCAAATTTGAATATTCTTTGAACTTTGGTAAGATAGAAAATTATTGCTTTCAGTGGTGACGAACTACGTACAGAGGCTTCGTCAGTAATTGGACCCCTATTTACTTGGCAATGCTACTGCTAGCTGCTTGTACCCTGAAACGAGCGTATGAGCAGAATGAAGCTCTATACCAAAAATGTTTAAGCCTTTTTTTACCTTACCTCCAATTAAGCTGCAATTAGAAATCCGTCAAGCATTGATTGATTAATATATATATATATATATATATATATATATATATATATATATATATTATATATATATATATACAATAAAAGATAGATGGAGAGAGAGAGAGAGGGGGGGGTCGCCAAATAAAATAGACCTAGAAGGGAGGCAGAATGAAAGGGCAAATTAAGTTATTCTCAATATATGCAATTCGAAAGCCGTTAATCTATTTTGTATTTTTTTGTTGTTTTTTTTCCATTTTCTCAAAAACGGTTTTTTATTTCGAATTTCTTCTTCTTTTTTTTTTTTGGCTTCTCACGAGACAACTGCTTTTAATCATTTTAAGGAAACAACCTTTAAATTTTAGTTGGTTGTTATAAGTTGTGGTAATGTAATTATTTTTGTTGTGTGCTCTGCTCGTATTGGAAGTTCGTATAGAATATTGTCCTTTTTATACAAATTAATATTTACACACCCACACAGATACATTATACACACCCACACATATACACACCCACACATACACACCCACACGTGTTTGTATCTCTATATAAACGAGGTACCTACTTTTTTAAATCTACGAGTAACTTTCTCAAAAGGAAAAGTTGTTCTCTTTATTTCTTTCTATATGGGGGGGTAGGGGTTGCCCTCCTTTCTACATAAAAGACCCGTAAAAATTCTCATATATTTAAAAAAAAAAGCTATTTAACCTAACTTAATTTAACTTAACCTAACTTTAGTGACACCGAATTGAAAAGGGCGTAATAAGTGGTCCTGACGCAATTCAGGGCTCTACAGGTGTTTTCTACAAAGTCCCTAAATAGTGAGGTACTAGTTAAATCTAACCTAACTTAAATTTACTTTAATTGATCTAACCTAGCGTAACCTAACCTAATCAGGACTAACATCTCTTTTCTTCCCGAGAGTAAAATTGTTTCTTGGTTACTTAAATACTATAGAGGTTTTAATGTTCTGAGGTACCAG
The DNA here is from genome assembly GCA_023014485.1 of Bathynomus jamesi. Taxonomy (NCBI): domain Eukaryota; kingdom Metazoa; phylum Arthropoda; class Malacostraca; order Isopoda; family Cirolanidae; genus Bathynomus; species Bathynomus jamesi. The sequence continues at coordinate 380,584 of JAJOZX010002166.1, read as the reverse complement.
AAGCATTACCTCACAACATCCTTGAATTATTACACACTCTCCCTCGCTCATTTATGCTCACTTTTTTTATCACGTGAGTAAGCGTATGTACATACATACATACATACACACACTCACACTCATACATACATACATATATATATATATATATATATATATATATATATATATATATATATAAATAATTCAGTGGCGGACAGTCAGGGTAAGCGGGGCATGCGCCGCCTACCCAGTTAAAAATCAAATTACAAAAAGTCAGTATATTACTACAGTAATCGAAAACTAACATAAAGTTATGATGCTTTTATAATGTATATATATTGTATATATATATATTTGCAGCTACCACTTACCCTGTGGACACACCCACCGCACGCCACTGAATTATATATATATATATATATCGGCCTCTATATACATATATTTGTATGCAAAGTTGCATCGTGGGAAATTAGGTTGGGTTCTGTAATAACAAGAATAATATTATCGTATCCTTACAACTCTAAAATAACTTATATACTGTGTATATATATATATATATTTCAACAAATATTCTTTGTGATATTAACATAAATAAGTATTACCATAAATAAATACACTTTACGTTTTACTTGAGTTAATTTGTGAACTTATAAGTTTAATAGTTACTCGTGTGTATATATATATATATATATATATATATATATTGGCAATGTTAATGACATATGTTAATAGATTAAGTCCCAGATGCGAGAGAAGTTTCACTCATTTTCACAAAGCACCACTCAACCCAAACGCTTATTGAGGGCACGAGCAGCTCGCAGTATCATTGCCAAGTAATAGAGCGGGGGGGGGGGTCAACATACTAACGAGACTGCCGTACGTAGTTCATCCCCAGGGAGTACAGTATACGGAAAAGAGGGTTGACAAAACTAAATAGACCCCACGATAATTGCCCTCAAGAACAAATGGCAAAGTTTATCTTTAATAGCATACCAGAACGTGTGGCATCTTTGCTTAACTCTTAATCCCTACCCATTATAAAAGTTACGCTAGCAATACCCTGGGTACTGAGATACACCAGTACCCCGGGTAGGGTTTAATGGTTAATTCAAAGGGGAAAACAACACGATTCTAAATATATTGATTCATTAAATCTATTATTATTTATATGAACTTATTGACTTATATTAACAAATCAAAAAAAAAGCTATAGAAAACCCAAAGGTGTCTATTTACTTTTGTCAAACCTCTGTATATTTTAATTGCATCTGTTTGCAGCTTTTACCATTTCGAAGCTGACTATAATGACCAAGTATGAATAGATTACACATCCTCCAGCTTTAATTTGAACTTAAAGCCACTCAGCTCAGTTCATTCTCATTTTTTTTTAATAGAACTGCACAAATATCATGTATGAGAAGGAGAAGAAAAAAGTAGATAACTAGGAGCTAGTGGGATTCGAACCCGCGCCAACGGCCAGTGTGGTTTCAGAATCAGCGCTCATACCGATCATGCCATTCAGCAGAACCCCTTCAAAAAAAAAAAGGGGTCTGTATAAGCGAGGTGAAAATCCCTTGCCATCTTATTTAAGTGCGGTTATTGCGCTTGAGACGCGTTCATCAAGTATAGGAATTCTAAATCTAATTCTAAAATCTAAATCTAAACAGTACAGAAATTGAAATTCATATAAATATTCCTGTACGAAAACCATCAATAAACAACAAATTATTTTACAGGGTGTTCCATAAAGTCCAACATCCTAGAAATAACCAGATTTTAGTCAATAAACCTTTACCTACAATAATAATAATAATAATAATAATAATAAATTATGATGTAAATCTCAAAATTTAAGAAAACAATATTAAGAATAACATTTCTTGCGTTTTGGTTCTCATATTTTTCTTTCTATATGGGAACGAGGGAGGGGTTGCGGGCATTCACCCTTGGCGGCCCCTCCTCTCTGCATAAAAAGGAAAACCACGTAAAAAATTTTATTACTGTAAATATGAATGAATGTCTGTAAAAAAATTGTTTAATGTTTACACCCCAAGAAACTCTTCACTTTTATTTAGACAAAAGACGTGTTTGGATTTTAGGTTAACAAAACACCATTTTCAAAATTACTGTTTGAGTCCGAGTTTTTGTTAAAATAAAACTAAATAAACGATGTTAATTCGGAATAAATTTGGTTTAGATTAAACAAACATAAGATTATATTTACTTGGAATTGGGCCTGAGCTTGACTTCGTGTGTGAAATTTGAAAATGATTAATTCCAAGTAAATATAATTTTTTACGTGTTTAATCTAAAACCAAATTGTTCTCAAACTAACATAATTTAACAAAAAAAATGGCCCTCAAAATGGCCCTTTAAATTTAACAAAAATGGCCCTCAAAATGGCACTTTAAATTTAACAAAAATGGCCCTCAAAATGGCACTTTAAATTTAACAAATGGCCCTCAAAATGGCACTTTAAATTTAACAAAAATGGCCCTCAAAATGGCACTTTAAATTTAACAAAAATGGCCCTCAAAATGGCACTTTAAATTTAACAAAAAATGGCCCTCAAAATGGCACTTTAAATGTAACAAAAATGGTCCTCATAATTTTGAACACAGTATTTTGTGACTCCAAAATTCAAACCAACTTTTTGTTTAAAATAAATAAACAGTTTTTTGGGTTCAAAATGAAATTAATAATTTTGTATTTATTTTGGCAAATGTATCATAAAAATTTAAAATATTCAAAATAAAACAGGAAAGTGGCATCAATAATAACGTCATATTGACAGGTTTGTGCCGTCATACCGTTGCGTTTTCATGATGCCTTGAATTTTAGTTAGACCTTCGTAATATGACATTAATATGACGACACAGAAATCCAACATGAGGTCAATGTGACCGTCACGTTTAAAACGGCACTATGACTCCATACTACCGTAATTTGGTGTGATATATATATATATTATATATATATATATATACAGGGTGTCCGTAAAAGGTCTTTACTATTTTATTTATTATTTTTCAGAGCACGTTAGAGATACAGTTACGAAATGTGAACTATCCGAAAGATTAAGTCCAGAAGTTTAGATTAATTAAATTAAATTAAAGCATTTCAATAATGAGCACCGCGAGTGGCTCGAGCAATATCAAACCGATATTCAACCTCCTGCCACACTCTTCTCACAATATCTTGGTCAATCTTTGCAAAATCCTCCGTGATCCGTGTCTTCAGGTCTTGTAATGTCGTCGCCAATGGAGGAGCGTGATTTTGTCTTTAACAAACCCTCAGCAGATTTTGTTTCATGAAAAGCCAACACACAAAATGCGTTCTTGAAGACTTCGGCCACCTAGCGGCCATATTGAAAACTTCGGCCACTTAGCGGCCAGACTGAAAAAGAAAACAAATGAAAAATTAAAAGCGCTCTGAAAAATACATAATTAAAATAGTAAAGACCTTTTACGGACACCCTGTGTATATATATATAATATATTTGTGTGTGTGTGTGTGTGTGTGTGTGTTGTGGTGTGTGTGTGTGTGTGTGTGCCAAGGGGTTTGTCGCTCAAACGTAGGAATTCGACGAAGGCCTGAATCCAGTTGGAGGGTCCCCTTGTTTGTAGACGGAATTCTCTCCATAAGAAATCTCGACAACTTCACCTTCGAAGTTATGAAACCAAGAAAAACACTTCTCGAGTTACGAGCTATCCTCGCCGACACTCTCAGCTTTTAATAAATTTTGCTTTTTACCACTCTTACTCTTGGGTAATTACGTCATATCGGAACGTTGCTTTCGAGTAGCACGTCCAGTAAAGTCTAAAGCTTAAGGGCCAAATTAAATAAAATAAATAGTGGAGCTCCACAATTATTTATGTCATTGCAAATTGTAAAAACTACTTATTTTATTATTAATAAAGGTTATTCAATCAATATTCAATGCCTGACTCTTTCGTGAGGTCGTACGTATGATTTATATGTAGAATTATGCTAGTCTCTATGATGACAAAGTTACAGATTTGCTATGTCTTAAATATACTTCTGCAGCAGAGTTAATGATTTTGAAGAGGATGTAGCGTCATTAAATAATCGATCACAGAGCCTGAGTTGATAAGAAGAGGGGAAGAGCGAATAAAACTCTAAATCAGGCTTGTCCAACATACGGCCCGCGGGCCATAGTCCGACCCGCCAGCGATCTGTATCAGGCCGGAGATGGAGAAGGAAGGAGTTCGTAATCCACTTACTTTAGGTGACACCTCGAGTCTACGCACTGATACGAATGCATTTCTTCCGGACTTGAATGAAGTGTTTCATAAAATGTACTGTGATTTGAGGGAATTGGAATGGAGAGCTTAGGGGGTCCACTAATGAAAGAAAGTTGTTATATAATTTGTAGGTAAGAGATTTTCTTGTTGATGGGTTTGCAGAACGTTAAGCTTAAGGGCGGCAGGCTACGGGGAGGGGGGGAGGGTTAAGGGTGGTATAAAACTTACCCCAAAATGTGTTTACTTTGAAAGTAAATAATATTATAGAAAAGATTCCATACGTAATAGGAAAATTTTTGTTAAATTTAAAGGAAAATTGGAAAATGGTCGGTATTAAGCTGGAATTTGGAACGTAGATGGGGTATTACGAGGGGAGTCTATTTATATAAGATTATAATTAACTAACCTTTATCTATTGACACTGTAAAAGAGTTATTAACAATTAATTATACAAATGAATAACAATATGACGAGATGCATTCCTATAAGTGCTGCTCAGTCAGTGATGACGGGGAAAGTTAAATAACAAAGTAAATTGGGGATAGAAAAATTTATGCGAATATAGGGTGTCTCAAAAAAAACTATATACTCTTTATAGCATCATATATTTTATAATTTAAAAAAAAAAAAACAATATATTGTTAAAGCAATTGCCATGAAAGGTAAATTAGTAATCTAAGTGATCAAAATGTTATAGCGAGTTGTTTGTATATAAAATTTAATTAACTACGCCAAGTGCTCAAAATGTTCTCCGGCGGCATGAATGCACTTTCAATACAACAAAATCGTGTGGTCTGATGAAGCTACCTTCAAGCTGAATGGCACAGTAAATCGACACAACTGCAGGTACTGGTCACTTGATAATCCACACGTTTATGTGGATAAACATGTTAATTTACCAGGATTAACAGCATGGTGTGGTTTATCATCAAGGGGTTTGGTTGGACCATTTTTCTTTAATGGGACAGTTACCGGTGCCGCATATCTCGACATGTTGCGGACAGAAATTATACCTGCAGTTCGGAAGTTGTTTGGAAACGACGACTTTTACTTTCAACAAGATGGAGCCCCCACTCATTATCATTGTCATGCCGCCGGAGAACATTTTGAGCACTTGGCGTAGTTAATTAAATTTTATATGCAAACAACTCGCTATAACATTTTGATCACTTAGATTACTAATTTACCTTTCATTGGCAATTGCTATAACAATATATTGTTTTTTTTTGTTTAAATTATAAAATATATGATGCTATAAAGAGTATATAGTTTTTTTCGGACACCCTGTATATGCGATGATATGATTAAGGAATTTTGGTTCAACATAGAGACGTAATTCGTTATGAAAGAACTCGTTTGGACCGTACAAATTATGACTATGGGACATACATACATACATATATATATATATATATATATATATATATATATATATATATAGACATCAAACAACTTTTGCAACTAAATCTAGGGCCCAAATAAAAAAAATATGTGAGCGTATTTCAAATTCCTTCATGAATTTTAGAACAGCTCCAAATATTCAGTCGGTTTGCCGGAATATGTTTGTCAAATAAATAATAATAATGCTTATAACGAATGCAATACTTGGCAAAGGAATTGTACAACATCATGTTTTGTGTATATAACATGATGGCAGAGCATGGTCTTGAATCGTTATCTGTGATTGATTCAATCCAGAAGGTTTTCGCCATCTTGGTGCGTGCACGTATACTACTGATTGGCATTTGGGTTTTTTTTTCATACGAGTTTATAGTAGAGTTCATTTACATACTGAAGTGGTTGGCATAAGTTGAATAAAAAGAGAAGTAGTTGGTATAAGTTGCTAAAAAAAAAAGGAAGGGAGGTATAGGGTTTCAGAAAAAAGTTCGCCTAGGAACGTAAAATTTCTTGTAAAACATTAAAAAAAAAATAATTGGTAATAATACTTTTTTTATTCGGATATTACTTATTTCTGGTGACTAATAATATAAAAAAAAACCCAATCATTATCCACAAGTAAATTTTTGTTTTTAGATATTTTAATTAATTAATTTTTCAGGCGAATTTTTTTCCCAACATCGTATATACGTCACTGTTAGCACTAAAATAAAAATAATCCTTGGTCGCATCAAACAAATTATCTTGCCAACGAATCTAAATGATTAATCCCAATCAACCCCATGAACTCTCATTTAAAAACAAATCTTGGTAATCTCACCAGTGTATCGTGTACAAACATTCTCAAATTCTAAAACCTCAACTTTCAATATTGGATAAACTTCACCTATCATTTAATCAATTCAATAATACCTTAAAATTTTAAAGCATATATATATATATATATAATATATATATATATATATGTGTGCGTGTGTGTGTGTTTGTGTGTGTGTGTGTGTGTGTGTGTATGTATTCGATATGTATCGACAGAATTTGGCATTGGATACGTAGTGTTGCCATACAGATGCGTAATTTTTATTTAGAAATTTATATTAATTAATTTCAAAACCTATCTTCTATAATGTTTATTTAATTTCTATACTAAATTCGCAAGATATTCAGATAGTCTTGTACTTACCTAATATTTTTGTACAAATTCCAATAAATTCAAACTAATTCCAATCAAATTCCGATAAATTTCAACAAATTCCAACAAATCCCGTTAAATTTCAACAATTTTTTTTCACTTATATTATGTTGTCAGAAAAATTCTAGTAATTTTTTTTATATAATCTTATATGTTCATTAACTGATGTTTATTCTTTATTTTTTCATAAATTTATTCATTTATTTATTCTTTTACGAATTTATGAACTTGTCCTGCTTAATTTTGTTATTTCATGAATTTATGAACTTATCCTGCTTAATTTAATTCTTTTATGATTTTATGAACGTATCCTGCTTAATTTTGTTATTTTATGAATTTATGAACTTGTCCTGCTTAATTTCATTATTTTATGAATTTATGAACGTATCCTGTTTAATTTAATTCTTTTATGATTTTATGAACTTATCCTGCTTAATTTCATTCTTTTATGAATGTATGAACGTATCCTGTTTAATTTCATTCTTTTATGAATTTATGAACGTATCCTGTTTAATTTCATTCTTTTTTGAATTTATGAACGTATCCTGCTTAATTTTGTTATTTTATGAATTTATGAACGTATCCTGTTTAATTTCATTCTTTTTTGAATTTATGAACGTATCCTGCTTAATTTTGTTATTTTATGAATTTATGAACGTATACTGCTTAATTTCATTCTTTTATGATTTTATGATCTCTTCGTGCTTAATTTCATTATTTTATGGGTATCTCCTGCATAACGTCATACTGTAATACCTTCTTAGTGTAGAAGGTTACGTCGGGACCAATATCGCAACACCGCTTCCCGTCGATCAGAGAAGTTAAGCAACACTGGCTCTGGAGAGTAGTTGGGTGGAACACCGTCCTCTGTGTTCAGATGTGTACCGACACATGGTTCGGATTCCACGTAAAGCCGTAGGTCCCCTCTGTAAGATATTGCGAACGAGGTTAAACAACCCTACCATTATATAACAGTCTTATCGTAGAAGAATAAACGATTTTTTGTTTGTTTGTTTATTTGTGACGGTTGTTTGTTTGTGTTACGGTTGTTTGTTTGTTTGTGACGGTTGTTACGAGAAAATAAGTATGATTTGTAGAATCATAACACAGTTCGATCAACCATTTAGAGTGGTTAGCAAATATTCAACCATGTATTTTGGTTGTTTAAATATTTGCTAATGGTTGTTACTACATTTTTGGTGGTATGACCAACTACTTTTCTCTGTGCGTCGATAGGATCACCTTTCTATGGTGGAAACTGTTTCAAAGGAACACTGCGGGATTTGCCATACAAGTTAATCGAAAGAAAAAGGCAATAAAGTGGGAAAATAGGACCTAGTAAGAATCGAACCCGTTTCACGTGGTTTCAGAGTCAGCGCTCCTACCGTTCACACCATCATCTAGAACCCCCACCCTCAGAACCATTCACTCACCCTCCTAAAAATTCGTTCAAATGGGACCACCAATATTTATGCTGTTTGATCATGTTTCAATCAACTTCCTCGCTTTTATAAACATATGAATAAATTATAAGTGCAATAACCGCACTTAAATAAGATAGAAAAAGCGACGCGGGTTCGAGTTTTTTCCTTTCCATCTTATTTAAGTACAGTTATTGCGCTTAAAAAAAAACATTCATATGAATTTTTTGTTTGTCTCTCAGAGTAGGGACGTTGAGATGGCACCCTTCAAACAAAAACACGTTTACTGAACGTCCATGAACGAATATAAGAAGCCCATAAACGTTCTGAACATGTTTTGTAAACAAACATTGTTTGGGAGTAGTTTAAACCAAATACTTTCAAACCACGAAAGTATAAACATTTCCCAGTGAAAACAATGTTTATACATGTATATACTGTATATATTTATAGTATGTGTGTGTGTGTGTGTGTGTGGTGTGTGTGTATGTAGGTAGGTAGGTAGGTGAATAAGTAGGTAGGTATGTAAGTCAGTCGTATTTATAGCCACTGGGGTCCTGACCTAGTTCCGTGACAAGCCGTTTTATTGTTCTCTGAAGCGTTTTACGTTTTTGTTATAGGCCGTAACTGTTTACGTTATATTTACTTTAAACAATTAAGGATTGCAAACGCAGCTCTAGCTGTAATTCTTGATGGCCCTTAAGCTGTTTATACAACATCAATCGAGCTGTTGTTGAGAATTTAATCTCGTTCTTAGCAATGATCCTCCTTGCATGAATTTCCTACAGAGATATTTGTGGAAGGGCGGTCAAATCAAATTGATTGTAAAGAAAGAATTGTTTTTGGCCTACAGTAAGTGCACTTGGCAAAGATAATTGCTTGTATACAACATTAGCAGCTCTCTCTCTCTCTCTCTCTCTCTCTCTCTCTCTCTCTCTCTCTCGAAAAGCGGTCAGTACAAAATGATTGTAAGGAAAGAATTGTTTTTATCCTACACACTAAGTGCACTTGTAAAGATAATTGCCTGTAAACAATGTTAGCACCTCTCTCTCTCTCTCTCTCTCTCTCTCTCTCTCTCTCTCTCTCTCTATTTTAAATTCAATCGAGATAGAGGAACACATATGAATTGAGAATAATTGAGAAAGATGTATTCTCCATTTTAAAAACACAGTTAATGGATTTCTTAAGTGAATTTGTAAATCCAATAATCCAATAAGTAAGCAACTTTAAATTACTCAAAAGACTAATAATTAATTCCCAAAATAATTCATCGTCTTTCTTCAACTTAACATATGCTAATTTCCTGCGCTTTTTATATAGTCTTTTGTTTTATGTATTCTTATAATAGTTCAGTGTATCCACGAGAGAGAATAGTGCAAAGTTAGTTTCTTTCAAGTTGAATTTGTACGATTCTTTTGTGGACACCCTGTATTATGATATTGTTTGGGGGTTGTTCAATCTCCCTTATAACGCCAAAGGTCATTTGACGGAGGGGGCCTATAAAGATTTACGTGAACGCGAACCATATACGGGTCGCTATGTCATCCGAATGCAAAGGAGGGTTCCCCATCAGGCAAATGAATAGTCCGAACGTCGCTTAACTTTGCTAACCTAACGGAAAGCGGTGTTGCAACATAGTCGTGACGTATCCATATACATTAGGGTGGTCGAAAAATAATAGCAATTTTTAAAGTGTGGTTTTTCTTTATGTTGAATAAATACCACACGTCAATTTTTGTATGAATCCTGCAATATTTGAAGGTCGCTCAAGGCAAAAGTAAAGTGCTACATTTTGGTGTACAACAACATTGGTGTACAAATTGGGCAACATTGGGCAAATCGTATAACTAAGAAATGTGGACTGAATTGAAGAAAGTTTTAATGGGATTCGTTTTTTTATTATTGGTATTATTATATATATTATATATTAATATTATATATTGGACATACTACAGGGTGATCAAAAAGTCGATGTGCACCTATATTACTCTGAGAGACAGAAGTGCATACATACAAGAAGTTAGATATTTTAATAAAAAATTATACGATATCGTGCAATTTGTGTTAATGTAATATTGCACGATATCGTATAATTTTTTATTAAAATATCTAACTTCTTGTATGTATGCACTTTTGTCTCTCAGAATAATATAGGTGCACATCGACTTTTTGATCACCCTGTATATATATGTCCAAATCATATTTTGACGAGACCCGTATTACTGAATTGTGAATTCAGAGGTTTTGGAAGTGGTAATTTTTCGGTTTGTTATTAGTTATGTGTATGGTTCTAGTGTATGTGTATGGTTCTAGTGTATGTTTATGGTTCTAGTGTATGTGTGTATGGTTCTAGTGTATGTTCTAGCGTATGTGTTGTGAATGAAACAGTAGAAAGAGGCGTAAAATTGATTAAAGATTTAATTTGTTCTCTTTCCTAAAGATGACGAGCAGAAACAATTCCTACTACGAGTAGTCTCGGAACTCCGTTCAAAATTTCCAGAACCTAATAACCATTTCTTTGTCAGTGAAGGAGGTGGACCTTCAAACAATATTTGAAAATTTCAAGTGTTCATTCCCCAGTTCTTACTTCTTAGTAATTTTGTTCTTAAGTAAAGGCGTAATACAACACCGAATTATTGCTTTAAAAAGTCGTACATTTTTTATAACTCTCAAATGTTACAAATCTTTTTTAATTTCCAAGTATGCTTTGAGTAGATTACAATGGTTTTAGTATCCTGCAGTAGCGAATACCCTCAAACTAAACATGGCGTGAGCGACCCCTAAAAATTACACGACTGTAAAAGTATTTTAGCCAGAGTGCTAAAATACTTCATGTAACATAAGTAGAAGGTACCATGTGAAAAATTCGGAAATATTTTTTGAACCCCCCCTAATATATATATATATTATATATATATATATATATATATATTATAATATATATATATATATATATATATATATTATATATATATATATATATAGGGTGATTCATAAATGTGTTTCGTAAATCGTAGGGTGTATTCTTGAGACAAAAATAAAGAAAAAACACCATATAAACATAGGTGGAGAAGCCTGTAGGATTCGAGCTATAGCAAGCGACAGAAAAATGAAACTCCTAAAGGGAATATCTCGATACTGTGTACCCTGACAGGGTGGGTAGGACGCGTGGGTCCTATTCCGTGGCCACGTCGGTCACCAGATTTAAATTCTCTTGAATATTACTTGTAGGGTCATTTAAAAAGCCTAGTTCATGTTGCAGAAGTCTGAGCACGTGATGAATTGTTGCAACAAGTTCGAAACAATTGTGAAACGATCTGCAATACTCCAGGAATTTTTTAATGTAGGCCCCTATCAGACAATCACTGGTGAGACGTGCTGAGGCATGCAATCAAGAAGTAGGAAAGAATTTCGAACATTTACTTTAAAGAAGCAAATGTATCACACTGTGTATTTGGATAAAATGTAAAAAATCTTTACGAGCTTTAGTGATTCGGTATGCTGACGAAATAATTCTTTAGTTTATTAGCTAGTTATTTAATTGATTAATATTTTAGATCATTAGTTGATTTTTCAATCAAGAAGGAAAAAGAATAGAATTGGGGCTTTTTATTTAATTATGATAACAAAACAAAATAAATGTTTACAATGAATGAATATTATAATGGCTTGAATTGAATGTGTAATGATAAAGTGATTGAATTAGTAGATTTAATGTTAATTTCAATGAAAGGCAAATGAGATAATTGATGCAATACGATACGGTAATTATATTTATTGACATAAACAAGTTCCAAAAGCTTTGATATATGTATTACGAATTAATTGTCAATATCAGGACACAATAGAAAATCACAACAGATAATAATTACATTAAACGGCATAATAATACAATAACTATCGTTAGCTCCATAAATGACACACGAAGTTTATATACACAGACTTGAGAAAATTGAATTGTATAGCGATGAATGGAGTCTTTATACGTGGTTTTGGGCTGTGGTGAACGAAAGCCTATATAACTTAGGCAAAGAAATGTACGTTATCCCGGCAGAGGCAGAGGTAGTCCTATAAAAAGAATTACAAGCATTGAGTTAAGTAGGTAAAGATTGAACTGTAAGCCTATGCCCCAAGAGATGTTTTCCGCAACGAGTCTGAAGGTAGACTCCTTTCAAAATTCAACCTTTAAAGCCTCGAGGCACCAAAAACCGTTATAGAACTTTCAAAGGTCTCTCACGATCTTAAAAGAGGCTGATCTCTAGGGTCATGTTTCGGTGAAGAATTTCGTAAACAAATCGAAGCCGTTCTTTGTAATGCTTTTCACGCAGGTGCAAGGGAACCTTCGTCACCGTTCTTGGCACTTGGAAATCTTGCTTCAGAAGGCAAAATAATTTAAACTTCGAAGGTGAAACAAAGAGGTCTTTGACAAGGAGTTAACACAGATGTTTTCAGAAAATATTTATTGACGTGTAAACACCAGACGCCAAGTTGAGATTGGCGCTTAGAACGTAATGATTGGTTTGTTTAACCTACTTCGCAACATCTATAAAAGGTTATATGACGGAGGGGACCTACAGCTTTGCGTGGGACCCAAACCATCTAAAGGTCGCTGCATAGTCTGGACACAAACAACGGTCTCCCAGCTAACTACTAAACTTCGCTGACCAACGGGAAGTGATGTTACGACATTGGCTACGACGAGATTAGCGCTAAAGTCTCTCTCTCTCTCTCTCTCTCCTCTCTCTCTCTCTCTCTCTCTCTCTCTCTATATATATATATATATATATATATATATATATATATATGGGAGTGAACTCAGAATGGTTCCCTGAGGTTTTTTATGATACACACAGACCGTGCATGGAACAAGGAACTCTTCTGGGAAAATTAAATCCACTATAGTCCGAATAAGTAATGGTAAATGACAAATACTATAGTTTTTTCTTTTTCATGATGCTAGCTGACGTGGGCAACGGGTCACTCGCAAAGAGGTCCCAAAAATATAGCTTCCCTCACGGGCTATCTGCAGAGCAGATAGGATCCAACTTTGGAACAGGATCTAGGGTTTAAAGCAGCCTAGCCCAGCTACATTTAGAACCTCAATATAAGCAAAAGACTCGCTGCCTTCACGTCAGATTGAATACATCAAAGAAAAAGGGGGTAACTATTATATTTTTAGCCAAAAAACCAAAACTTAAACCTCAACTGGCAGAATTGAGCGCCCACTTTTCAAGGCACATAACATGTCCGTTTCATGATTCTGAGTTCTGAGTTCATTCCCATCATGAAACGGACATGTTATGTGCCTTGAAAAGTGGACGCTCAATTCTGCCAGTTGAGGTTTAAGTTTTGGTTTTTTGGCTAAAAATATAATAGTTACCCCCTTTTTCTTTGATGTATTCAATCTGACGTGAAGGCAGCGAGTCTTTTGCTTATATTGAGGTTCTAAATATAGCGGGGCTAGGCTAGGCTGCTTTAAACCCTAGATCCTGTCCCAAAGCTGGATCTTATCTGCTTTGCAGATAGCTGGTGAAGGAAGCTATATTTTTGGGACCTCTTTGCGAGTGATCCGTTGCCCACGTCAGGCTAGCATCATGAAAAAGAAAAACTATAGTATTTGTCATTTACCGTTACTTATTCGGACTATAGTGGATTTAATTTTCCTAGAAGAGTTCCTTGTTCCATGCACGGTCTGTGTGTATCATATATATATATATATATATTATATAATTTAAATGCAAAAATCTAAATAAGGTTTTCTAAGGAATAAAATCACTCTTATGATCATAAAGTAGCATATATATATATATATATATATATATATATATATATATATATATATATATATATATATATATATATATATATATATAAGGTTCTTTGTCACGAGCTGACTGGTTTTATTGCTCGGAAAATGTTATTTAGACTTTTCATAAATTTTAAATTTTGTGTATAATATGATTACGTAATGAAAGCATTTTTTTTTATGTGAACCCTGTAGTTTATTTTTAGCGATCCTGCGAATACGTTTCATCGTGCAATTTCTAAATATTGGATTATACATCGTAACCTCGTAATATTTCCGTGTGTTGATGTTTCTTCACACGAAGAGGAGGTCCTTCTTCACACGAAGAAGAGGTCCCGCCTCTAGGCCTGGCTTGGTGGAGAAGCGAGTAGCTTTCTTCCGCTCTTAATCGCATATAGGCAGGTACACCCGGCTCATCTGGTACTGTCCTAAGCCAGGCATCTAGTCTTCTTTTGAAGATTTCAACTTTGACCCCTGAGAAGGTTCCTGATGTCCTTTGGAAGCTGGTTAAAAAGTCTTGGTCCCCTGACAACCACGAACGAAAAAGGAAACACAGAATGGTGCTCAAGCGCTTTCGTCTAATGACATCCTCAGGAACACTGAAATAAATAACAAGTTCAAGATTTCAGTGTTCCTGAGGATGTCATTAGACGAAAGCGCTTGAGCACCATTCTGTGTTTCCTTTTTCCTGCATAGATATTTTCATCGTAAATATTATTCACGTGTTACTTTCGTGAAATAATTTTCATATATATATATATATATCTGCATGGTTCAATGGTTCAGATTCCACGTTAAGCTGTAGGTCTAAGGTGGAGGTAACAAGCTTGACCTTCGTCAGAATAAACAATTCAGCCAGAACCAAAACTAAGGCATATATATATATATATATATATATATATATATATATATATATATATATATATATATTGCAAAGGCAGATTAAATGACCTAGATTTTAATTCTAGTTATAGACAGAAGAGCTAATCTCTCTCTCTCTCTCTCTCTCTCTCTCTCTCTCTCTTCTCTCTCTATTTTTTGGAAAAAAGCTTTAAAAACAACAGTATTTTGAAATTTATGAATTCAAACGCTTTACATAACTTTATTTAGACTTTATCACAACAAAAAACGCAACAACTACACACGAACACATTAATTTCTGGTTTTGTTTCAATTGAAAATACAAAAAAAACAAAAAACAAATAGAGGTTTTATTCTTAACAAAAGCAGAATTTGTGCCACGGACGTTTTTAACAAAGAAATTTGTTTACTGAATACAAAAGCGAAGATTTAATCTTCGAATTTATTGTTATTTTTAAGCAAAACTTTTGGTCGCAAAAGTAAAAAAAAAAAAAAAAAAAAATTTGTTTTTATTTTACGAATTTTTGGTTGTTTTTTTTAAGTGTAAAACGTAAAAATTTATTATTATTATTATCATCATTATTATTATCATTATTATTATCATCATTATCATTATTATTGGTAGTATTAGTTGTAGTAGTAATGGTAAAGTTTTTAGTTATTGTTCATAATTTTTCTCCATTTCTCTCTAAAGAGATCTTATTAAGGACTATTATTTAATATAAAAATAATATATTAATTATTATCACTCCAACGTTTCGTCCTAACGTTTCGAACATCTTCAAGAAGATGAAAATGTTTTGTTTAAAATAATGATATAAAACTAAAATAAAATAAAATTTAATAAACTGTATTTAATCAGTTTCGCTATATTAAAATACAGATTTTTGCAGAAAATTCTGGGCTACTCTGTAGCCAATGTCGTAACACCGCTTCCCGTTCATTAGCGAAGTTAAGCGACATTGTGTCTGGGTAGTAGTTAGATGGGAGACCCTCCTCCGCGTCCAGATTATGTAGCGACCCGTGGTTCGGATCCCGCGTAAAGCTATAGGTCCCCTCCGTCATATGACCTTATTAGATGTTGCAAAGGAGGTTAAACAACCCCAATTATTATTACAGAAAATTCAACAAAATATTCTGTAATAACTTGTTTTAAACAATTAACCTTAAAAGGACGACTGCTACATATTGGTAACCTTTCAAATACACGCATTCATAACTTAACCCTACAAACAATTCCGGCGTTAAAGGATTAAAATACATTTTTACCAAAGAAAATCTCAGTTCAGTAAATTTCTATGGTATTATCCCACTTAATGTGATTCCCACTTCATTCCGTGCCCAAAGGTGATAATCTCATAATCTCATAGGCAATTCTGAAATTAATCTATTTCCATTTCATGCCATTTCTCATTCTCATCCAAGGCTTTCCCACTTTGGTCCACGTTAGGTTAGGTTAAGTTCAGTTAGGTTAGGTTAATGTTAGGTTAGATTAAGTTAGGTTAGGTTAGGCTAATGTTAGGTTTGGTTAGATTAAGTTCAGTTAGGTTACGTTAATGTTAGGTTTGGTTAGATTAAGTTCAGTTAGGTTACGTTAATGTTAGGTTTGGTTAGATTAAGTTCAGTTAGGTTAGGCTAACGTTATGTTAGGTCAGATTAAGTTCAGTTAGGTTAAGCTAATATTAGGCTACGTTAGATTAAGTTCAGTTAGGTTAGGAAATATTAGCCATTCTCATTTGACGTCTTTACGGCGAACGCGAATGTGAATGACATTCTTTCTGAAATGACGAAAACCTTTTTCTCAAATGTGAATTTCTCATTTCGGGCATTCCCACTTGCGGACCGGGAATGGGAATGGGAATGAAAATGAGTGGGAATTAATGAATTTATGTCATTGATTTACGCTTATATTTAATATTCAAAGATTCAAAGGTTCTTGCATCGCAGTCCGAAATGAAATTATAAAGTTATCTAAAATGTCATTATTTCATACTTTCAGAATTTTTTAATCTGTTTTGAAGAAAACAAATTTCAAAATTTAAAATTTTCTAATCTGTTTTGAAGAAAACAAATTTTAATTTAAGGTAAAATGGAAGAGAATTAAATAAACAAATTGCGTTGAAAAAAGTTTGTAATGAATTTAAAAACTTGACGAAGCAAACGTAGACCGTAATTGATGATAAAGAAAAACTTTGAAATAAACTTGTATAACTTGGCACCTTTTTATCTTGATGACATCCCAAAAGATTCTTCAATAAATGAGGGGAAAAAAACCAGAAGTTTAAAAAAAACTTGGCACTACTTCAAAGACCAAATAAAGATGGAGGTGTTAAGTGGTAATTATGATTCAAACTGATTATATAATGAAAACTTTATCTATCAATGACAGATTCAAGTTGGTCTGAACTATTTTAGGAAAAAGAAAATATGTGGCTTCTTCCCAATCTCCGTCGTTCCTATTTCATTTCTTCGTTCAAGATAAAAATTTCGAAAGTGGGAATTTGAGAGGAAGTAATTTTCAGGTCGATTCATATGCATTCCAAAGCATAAATTAGGTAAATATTTAAAGAAAAAATTAGACAATTAGGCCGCGGGAGTAACGGAGATCGGTACAGATTATCATATCATAAAGATGTAAGTAATCCACCCATTTTCTCTGTTATTAATGCGAAAGGAACCTTTATGCATGGTATGACACAATGTTCGTTTAATATACAACCTTTATCGTCTTATGGAAAAATACATTACAAATTATACACATAAATTTTAGATGAAAATAGGAAGCATTAAAAATGCAAATCCAACACGTAGTCTCTTCTCTCAAAACGGTGAAAGCCTGTATTTACGAATATCTCAATCAACGATACTATACTATACAGTACTATACAATACTATACTATACTATACTATAGTATACTATACTATACTGTACTATACTATACTATGTCTCAATCAACGATACTATAGAAAGTATTTTAACTAACGTTTGTAAACACAAGGAAACGACCGGCATCAATGGACAAATCTGTACTGAAGAAATAAGCGACTAAATGATCACCTCAAACACTTATTAATTTAGCTACAAAATTTACATATAAAAAATACTGGGGTGGGGGGTTTAATGAGTCACTTCTGCGACTAACATTTGCGAATTTTTAGCTGTTGGAAATTGCCAACAGAATAATAAATATAAACAACAGATTTAACCCTAACCTTTAGACAAGTTAAATTAATGACATAACATTAATGACATTTGCAAGTTTCCAAATTGATGATGATTTTCAGCTGTTTATCGGAAATTCGGGAAAAAAAAAAGAGCAAAACAAAAATTTAATTTCGAAAAGCAATCAAAAACAGATTTAATTTTTTCGACACACAGTTCTAAATAATTAATCGAAAACCAATTAAGATTAGGATCTAGGTAAGATTAAAAGATAAATTATGAATCATATATTCCATCCAATTACATAAAATCACAAATCAAAACGTTAATACATATAGATCTTTCAAAATAACATCTGATTCCACCTTGTACTTAATCAAAAAGTCGAAATTAAATAAATGAGGGGTTTCCACAATACACCAAAGAAAAAAACAATAGGCAATTTTCCCTTAATGCTTTTTTTCCCGTGTCTTTACAACAGCGGTAGCGAACAGAAAATATACTGTTTCGTTTGCAGATTTATTTCCACGCTCTGATTATCTTATTTAGCCTTTGAATTCACATAATAATAATAATAATAATAATAATAATAATAATAATAATAAATGACAAAGGCCAGAAACTGGCGCCAGCGCTCAGGTCAAACAAATGCGGCCCATTACGCTAACTCCTGGACTATTGTTACCAGTACCATCGAGAGTCGAACTTCCGACCTTCGCTTATGTGGAAACACGGTGCTATCCATTAAACTACTGGCTCTGGCTTTGAATTCTTCTACTAAAAAGTTAAATTATGCTAGAAGATGATATGAACAATGATGTGGAATTAGGAAGGAAAAGGTTGAGGCGAAAAGAAGCAAATTTCAGTTTATGAATTCAAAATTCAAAATTCAAAAAACCTTTATTCATGAAAGAATATAAGCGACAGAATTTTACAATTTTTATATATTTGATATGACATTAATATATTAACAGCAGGGCGTAACTGGAGTAAAAACGTTGGGGGGGGGGGGGGACGAACATAATCCTATTGTTAGAATCACTTATTATCTATGGAAGTGATTATAGAAGTTGTCCCCCACAACTTTTATAATTACTCCCATAGATAATGAGTGCTTCTAACGATAGGATTGTGTTTGTACCCCCCCCCTCACACTTTTATAATTACTCCCATAGATAATGAATGCTTTTAACAATAGGATTGTGTTCGTCTCCCCTAACGTTTTTACTCCAGTTACGCCTTTGATTCAAAGTACTCTCATCTGAATATGCCGTTCAAAACATGGAGGCTTTTAAGGCAAAATTAATGACATTTAGTTTACTTATTACCTAGTAGGAGTAAGGGATCTGGATAAGGGTAAGGGAAAGATACATTGTATTTTTTTCAGTGACTTGGATTTTTATTTTTTAAATAAAAAAATACAAAAATCAGCTTTTCTTATTTTTTTTCTTATGGGGTGTTGCAAGGGACTTTTTTTTAGGATTTCAGATTTTTTGGCAAACCACCTCTGAGCAGAGCTGGGCACTTCCGCAAACACTTCCGCAAACCGCAAATTCCGCAATTGCGGAAGTATGTTTTTCGTTTGCGGATTTGCGTTTGCGGCAAAGTCATCGCAAATTAGTGAATTTGCGTTGCGGAACTAAGACCGCAAACGCAAATCTTTCCGCAAATTTTCCTCAAGTATAACACGGCCATCCCCAGCTCTGCGGCCGTGGAGAGACTGTTCTCCCATGGGTCAGATATAATGAAGCCCAAAAGGGCCAGCCTGACCTCTGACAACTTCCAACGTCTCGTGTTCATGAAGGGGAACATGGACTTATTAAAACTGGATTTGGCTCAGTTACTGGAGGAGGACGACTGAACTTGTTGACAAAGCCAGAGGCGTACACTTGTAGAGGCTAGAGGGGTTGAGTTGTACAGTGAGTTCAAGTTGTGTACAGTCACAGTGTTAACTTAATTTAACTTGTGTAATGTAATGTGTGTACAGTTACTACAGTTACAGTACAGTCTTCTCTAACGTGTCTAAGTCTCAAAATTTATGAAATTCAAATGATTAAATTTATTATTTAATTTATTTACTATTTACTTGCAGGAGGTGTTTTTGTTCAATATAATATATCAACATATGCAGTATTTTTATTTCTTCTACAATAGTGATTTATTGTAATAAATTATTTAGCCTTGTTTTTAATAAAAACAAGGCTAAAACATTAAACATTAAAAAGATATAAAAACTTTTTATACCTCTTTAATGTTTTAGATACTTTTTATAGTTAAAATTGCGATTGCGGAATTTGCGGTTTGCGGAAGTGTTTGCGGAAGTGTCCAGCACTGTAAAAATTGGAAATATGGTTTGCGTTTGCGGATTTGCGTTTGCGGCACCAAAAATGGCAAACAGTTTGCGGATTTGCGGTTGCGGAAGGTAAGGTTTGAGTTTGCGGATTTGCGATTGCGGAAGTGATTTTGAGTTTGCGGTGCCCAGCTCTGCCTCTGAGCAATGTTTAAAAAAATTGTGGTTTCGTTTATATCCACTTCAGGGTAGTGGGATTGTACAAGTCACTAAAATTGATTTTAGAGTTATTGAGCTGACGAAAGATGTCAACAAACAAACGAGACATCACACCGAATGCAGCGCTTGGGATACGAGATTTAACTTCCTCGGACACCATGAGAACTCTCGAAGCAACAATGATAATATGACGTAATGATAAAAATATGAATACGACGGTGCAACTAACAAACAAATTCCCATGTTCTCATTTTGGCCAAACTATGCTAAATTTACTTTTCCTTTACAAAAATATAACTGTTTAAAAATTAAATAAAAAATCATCAAAAAATAAAACGCCACAACTTTTGAGACACCCCATATATATGATATATCTATTTAAATTTCCGCAGTCTAATAGATATATTTTAAAAATTCAAACCTAAGGTCATAAACAAGAAAGATACGAGGTTACATAAAGCTTATAAAAAAAAAAATATTGCCTTCCATAGACATTTTATTATTAAGTATATAACACTGGAATTTCATCCTCTTGCAGTTCTAACATAGGTTCCATAATTCCATCTTAACATAGATTCCATAATTCCATCCTAAAATAAGTTCCATAACTCCATAATTTCATAATTCCATAATTCCATCCTAATATAGGTTCTATAGTTTTCCATACCATTTAAGACACTTCAGTAGCATTCAACTACAAATTGTACAATTAATTTTCCTATTGAAAAAAATAAATTACTTTCCTTCATAAATAACATTATTAAATTGGGTGTACAGTTTCGGAAAAAAGTTCGCCTTCAAACCTAAAATTTCCAAAAAACAAAAAATTACTAATTCCTTCCTTTTTATCATAAGTGTTGTACATTTCAATAAAAATAACAAAGACGAGGGTTGACAACAAAGACGAGGGTTGACAACAAAGACGAGGGATGACAACAAAGACGAGAGATGAAAACAAAGACGAGGGATGACAACAAAGACAAGGGATAACAACGAACTTTTTATTGAACTAAACTGACCCAAAGAAGTCTGTGAATTTCTACTTGCGAGACCGAGACTCGATGTCTTTAGATAAACTTCACGGGCTTTCTTCGGGTGAAGGATAGCCTCTGAAATCCCTTCGAAATTGGTATCATTGTCATTAATTTTAAGGCCAGAGTTCGTGAATTCTACAAACTTCTTCATTGCTGAATAAAGCATCTCGGTTGGAGGCGTTGCTACTGTCGTTGTCATCATGTCTATCGGCTTCGCAACAGCTTCAGTCGTGGGCGAAATTGAATTTCCATCCACTGTTCCAAATCGCGTTGATTTGAAATTTTCCCATTTAAATATTTTAATGGTTTCAAATTTTCCTCGCACAAAATAATTGAGCGTAGAATCGGTCGTCTACTGTGTTACCAATTAGTAACTTTTTATGTTTTTAAATTTATGAATTTACGTTTATAAGCGAACTTATCCGGAAATTTTACATTCTAAAGCTAAAAAATTGAATTTTAGGACATTATACATCTAAAAATTATTTTGGTTTTAAAATTTCGTGTATATATATAAAGACAAGACTGGAGTCTTTCTCTGTCCCAAATTTGTTTCTAACTGTAAACAACCCCCAAGAGATTAAAGTACATTTTCTATTGCAGCTAATTAAGTTGATAAGGCTCATTCCTTGTGGATTTAGGCCAATATGGAAAACAAGTTTGTCTGCGTTTCGTGTTTTTTATTCCAAAACTATCGCATCTTGTTAATTCACTATTTTGGTTGCAAAAACTGCCACATACTGCCAACTTATAAGAACCTTCGAGAAGCTCTTAAAAGTGCAAAAACATAAAAAAAAATCCAATTAAAAATTATTGATCTTTATATTAAAAAGGAAAAAACTGTTGATTAAATCACGTGGTTTAATCAGTATGATCAAATTACTGCCAACCTTGTTTTTTGTTGAAAGGAGCGTTTCTGGAAGGTAGCGTAATTAATATTCAATTATAAAAGAGCGAAGACGTCGTGTAAGTCTATTTTCCAACCAATTATAAACTGTTTTAGGGTTAATGAAGTTTCAATATGTTTTCCAGAAACTCCTTGAACAAATATGATAATAAAAACCCACTCTAATAGACAGAGTTTATTTCCATAACAGTTTCGATGCCCACTGGCATCCTCTTCGGGTGGATACAGAAAAACGAATGAACCAAAAACAAGAGGGAAAACAGTCCCTGGACTGTTTTTCCTCTTGTTTTTGGTTCAATCGTTTTTCTGTATCCACCCGAAGAGGATGCCAGTGGGCATCGAAACTGTTGTGGAAATAAACTCTGTCTATTAGAGTGGATTTTTATTATCATATTTTGACCTTCACGTAGAAAAAAAGTGAAGTTTTTTGCATTCCTTGAACAAACTTTGATTCTCAGCTTTGCAATGCCTGTAACTGGTATTAAGATAATCATGTTCGCTTTATAACGTTATTTACATATCCAACAAATTCTTTTGAGAAACAGCTTCATTTTGCATAATTAAGGAAAAATATTATAAGAATCCTATCGTCAATAAAGCTTAACAACCCTTTGGCACTCGGAGGTCTTTTCCGAGACTGAATAAAATTGTCTGACGTTAGCCAGATCAAAATCAGTAAAGTGACACTTAAGGGTTAAAACCCGTTTGGAAATGTCAGTTCCATTTTCTGTTTAAGAAATTAAAACGGCAATTTCTAATGAATCAATACATTTTTCCTATTTTCTGCCCAGTGCCCGTAGCTTAATGGGTATAATACCATAAAAATAAACCAAAGATCAGCTCGACATTTTCGTCCCACCAAACGATCTCTACACGAACGTTTTAATAACTTAAAAAGTTACAGGATGATGTAACTATTTTGGACCAAAGTCAGCTTTAGAGAATCTATCTAATTTTTTGGCACCTTGAATCATATCACCGACAGAGAGTTTTAAATGAAATTAGATTTACATCTTTTACATTTTTTCTTTTATTTTCCACATAAACTTTAAAAAGAAGCATCACGAAAACTAATTACATCATATACAGCGTCAGCCAAAAGAATTGCATCATCACCCTAGAACATTTTTAGTTTGGTTGATAAAATCAAATTACCTGTATACTATTTCTGATTAACGATGTGCCGTTATGTATTCACCTTCATACTACTTTCTAGTTTAAGTATTGAAAAGTATGACATATTAAAACTAATATGGCAAGTAATAATTACATCAAATATTTCTGACGAAGTTTACAAATGTTGACAAGTTTTTATAAATTCATTATCATTACTCAAAATACATCAGTGATGTAATAGGTAATTTCTTAATACTTCTCCATTATTTCTCATGATTTTAAAGTGTTTCAACTCTTTTAACCATAACTCTATCTATCTATCTATCTATCTATCTATCTATATGTATATACTGTGTATACAGTATATATATATATATATATATATATATATATATATATATATATATATTATATATATATATATATATATATATATATATAATATGTTCTCTTAGCTAGAAACTGCTTTACGAATCTCGAGTTCCTGGTAAGCTTTAGGCGACTTTAAATTTTTCTCTTGCATTCGTAATGGAGTCTTGCGCAGTAGGAACGAATCCAACAACTATTTGCGCATCTATCTCTGTTCCCTAAAAAAATAAAAATATAATATATTTATTGATGATATATATCTATAAAAACTATTTATAAAAAAATATACTATACTTTGCTATACTTTGCTATACTTTGCTATACTTAAATGACTAACTATTGTTTTAAATCTTTACAGGCTATAAGAAAATTCTTTAGGTCGAATATAAGATTTTCTCTCATCGCCTTAATCACGCATATCACTCGTATTACCAAAGAGAAGGAGTCCAGTTCAACTGATGTAAAACGAACGGGTTCGATTACCGTAATGCGAAATAATGAACGGGAATTAAATATTCCTGTTTAAGTCCGATTTAAATCCTTTCCTCGTCAAAAAGATCTTTTAAATCTTTAAAAAATAAAAATAAAAATCCTAAAATAAAAATTCCCTGAAAGATAAATTTCTCTTAAACTAAAGAAAATTACATCAGACTAAAAAAGGTCCTTTCAGCAAGAATATATCTTTTAATGGGATGTAAATTTATTACTAAAAAAAAGTAATAAAAATTACCTTTTAAATGTAACGAAAGGATTTTTTTATTTTTACAGATTTTCCCCTCTTTTTATACAGATTTTCCCCTTTTTTACAGATTCCCCTCCCTCCCCTTTTTACAGAGTTTTTTTCCTTTTTTTTTTTTTTTTTGCTAAATGTCAGCGCCTCCAATCTTTATTTCCCGTTCATCTGTCACTGATTTCAACGGCAAAACATTTGCAGTCGAGGAAACGCGAAATAATTACACGTTGAGATAAATGCGAAGCTAAAAAGTTAATTATAAAAAATAAATGTGATGAACGGATCATTAATTCAATCTTTTTTGAATTTCTGCGACGCAATAATGTGAATTAAATTTGCTACGACAATAAACAAGTGAACAGTGTTCTTATAACAGAGAAGACGAATGGGGCATAATTAGAACTGTTTATTCATTATTCATCGCGAGACAGCGCGTCTCTTTATTCATTATCCATTACGAGACAGTCTTATATATAAACGACAAGCATCTCCTAATGTATTATTTATCACGAGACTTATACGTACAGTATACATATGTGATAAGCATCTCTCTCTCTCTCTCTCCTCTCTCCTCTCTCGCTCTCTCTCTCTCTCTCTCTCTCAGAAATATTTCAAAGCCATATACATTTTAAATTCATAAATTTCAGGATATATATATATATATATAATATATATATATATATATATATATATATATATATATATATATATATATATATATATATATATATATATATATACTTATTGTTGAGTTACATTTAGATATATTAGACATAGTTCAATAACAACGTTATTGACGTGTTAGATATTACTCCGCCTATAGGGAAAGTTGTAACAGTGGATGGGGATAGTTGTAATGTTAAGGATAAGTCGTAACAAGCATAAATATTTCTCACAAGATTTCATATCGGGTTCTTTATGGAATAAAACGAACAGTGGAATAAAAATTTAATTTTAAAGAAAAACAAATTATAAATATATCTTTCATAAACAGAAATAAAGGAATTCAAACATCGACCTTAAAGATTCTGATTCCCAGTTATGACAAATATAAGACCACGTTTGGGTGCCTGAAGTGCATGAAACACGCGAACAACCCTTACATGTTTCTCACTGAATACATTTTTCACTAGATTTGCTAGAAGTGTTATAGGCTTTACAACTAAAACGACACTGTAACACTGTTACTGTTTACCCTTTGAGGCCTATTACAATTCCCCCCCCCCCCCATCAACATTTTTTTAAAAACTTTTTACAAATTGGCTTTTAGTTTTCTTTAGAACTGTAATTTTGCATTAAGAGTACATCGTTAACTCAACATGTAAAATTCTATATACAAATATTTGGGTTCAACCATTTTAAATTGGAGGTAGAAATAAATATTTAACATGAAAAAGTACATACTGCAGCCAAAATCACTTTTACGAGTATTATTAACTTTCATAACTTCCCTCGTTGTTGCTATACTGAAAGGCTGAAATAAACTTGGAATGGTGCCACATTTGATTCCATAGTGGCACTGTTACAAATTAATTCGTGTTACAACGCTTCACACTCGCTTCCATGTTGGTCTATAAATATTATATATATATATATATATATATATACAATTACCGACACATGGTATTTCCAAAAACTGTCCATTAGTAAGGTTAGAATAAGTTAACTTTACTTAAAGTTAAACTGATAAGTTGTAATTGATAAATTAATTCCAAGAAAATATAATTTTATAAGCTCTTTGTTTAATGTAAACGAAATTTATTTTCAAAATAATACAACAAATTATTTGTTAAATTTTAACCAAAAAAAAAAAAAAAAAAAAAATCCGCTTCATAATTTTGAAAACAATAATTTTGTTTAATCTAAAATCCAAACATTAATTTTAACTGAAATCAAATAAATAAAAAAATAAAAAATTAAAGCTTTTTACGAACGTGTAAAAAAAGCTTAACACCAAAAAAAAAATGGCTAGAAAAATTTGAGGCTGAATTGGGGAGGAAAACGAGTAAAGACAAATTAATTGCTCAAAATTAGGACGACAAATGAAGAAAAGAGAGAAAAAAATAAAAACACGTAAAAAAGAAAAAAAAACAAGACAAAACAAGAAAAAAGAAAGAGAAAAAGATAAAATTGTAGGAGCCAAACCGTGCAGGCGTACGGCAGTTACGAATAAATAATTATCAATCCACATTTTACATTATCCTGCATCGTACAAACAATGAAATAAAGAGTCAGTCCTTTCGTGCACTCTGCCAAAGCAGTGAAGTGTAATATATATATATATATATATATATATATATAATATATATATATATATACACACACACACACGAAGCCTTTGTGCTAAAGCGAATATGACTATAAGGAACTTTCGGTTCTGTACAAGTGAAGCTAAAGACACTCTCTTTCGTACTTTCTGCAGTAATACATACGGACAGCAACTCTGGGTGAATTAGAAAAAAAGGTTCTGGCAGAACTCTAAATTTGCTCTACAACGGGTCTTTTAAATTCTTATATAAATTAACCCCGAAATGCTCAGCTTCGCAAATGTTTGCTACCCGCAATGTCCCGAGCTTTCCTGAGGTAACAAGACGTGCTCAATACAGTCTAATGCAAAGAATTAAAAAATCAACCAACCCGATCATCCAAGTTATCCATGAGTCCTGCCGTTTATCCTCTAAGGCCTAAGCTATGGACTTCTAGGTACGAAAACGTCTGTCTGAAGCTCCACTTAACCTCGACATTACTGTATTATTTCTAATCAATTGTATAGATTTTTATCCTTAGTATGTGAACTGTCATTGTATTAATAATATTTGTCATATGGACTATAGTCTGCCAATAAACCTTTTCATTTTCATATATATATATATATATAATATATATATATATATATATATATATATATATGTTACAGTGAGTGTCTAGAATCATGTAATTTGTAAATAGGCCGAAAGTTTAGGCAATGTGTCAAATTGTATTACACACAAAAAACCTAACCTAACCTAACCTTTCTGGTAATGCTGTATATGCATGCCCACTGGTATTTTCCAATTTCCTTAACAAGGTTAGGTTAGGTTAATTTTTGTGCGTATCACAATTTGACACATTGCCTGAATTTCAGTCAATTTATAAATTGCCTAATTTTACATATTGACTGTAGTATGTATATATATATATATATATATATATATATATATATATATATATATATATATATATATATATATATATATATATATATATTACATTTCTTTTTAATACGTCAAAATCCATAATACTTAACCTTCAAATAAACCTATTTTGTAGCATTCAGATGCTTATCGCATGTTTAAAGGCTCCTGATAACAGTCATGCACAAAGAAAGAAACATTTATGACGCTATAACCGAAACGTAAAGCTCATAAATATATATATATATTAGCAGAGGCCCGCAAAACATTTGCTGTTAAATTAACATCTTTATTGCAACATTACTACTTGAAATATGGGATTTCTAGTTATTCTTTCACCAAAGACTTTAACCAAATCAAAACTTGTCACTTTAGAAAAAGTTACATAAAGCTGTCCATGCGTCAAAACAAGCTTACGCAAATAAATAAATACAAAACATCCGCGGTCATATTAGAATCCTTATCAAGGCAGGCCAGAGCAATGCAACAGAATTATCAAGACGTTATGGCAATTGTAAGAAAATTTGGGAAGTCTGATCTATCTATCACGTTTATTCGCAATCCAAGATGGACTGAAATTGCTAAAGCTTATCAAAGCTTATCAAAGACCAAAACATAGGTTAGATATTGTTGCAACAGTTTTTCACATGAAACTCAAGAGTTGCTTTATGATTTAACAATAAAACATATACTCGATAAGCAAAGTATATTTTTGTATGTAGTTTACGCAAATTCAAATTTTAGCTGGGGTGGGGGGGGACCCGCTAGAGAGCGACGGGTTGAAGTTTTCCACACCATCCCCCCACACCTTCCATACCTTCTACACCCCCACACCCTCACACGTTCCATAACCTCCCCACACACTCTCTCCCCGCACGAAAAATGACGGGTTGGAGTTTCCTACATGCCCCACACCACCCTCCACCTAAACAGATCAAAAGGAACATATTTTTCTGCGAACTTTTTCTTCCTCTGGATTTGTTTAAAAGTTGCGCATGCGCACACGCGTGTGCAAACAAAAAAAATAAATATCCTTAGGATCCACCCAGAACAGAGACCTTTCCAACGGTGTAAGGAGGAGTGTCCTACGTTGAGCGGTTTCCGAGAAAAACGCTGGACAGACAGGAGGAGAGGAACTGCGTATTATATATTCGTGTGTATATATATATATATATATATACAGGGTGGGCCGTAAGTTTCCATACATAGGAAAAATTAAACGTTTGTTTTTATGTTTCAGATACCCTAAGAATATGCGTTTGACGTAAGATCTTGTTTACTGATGAAGCAAATTTTTACGTCAATGGAGAGGTTAATCGGCAAAACATACGTTATTGGAGTAATGCTAACCCTAACTGGCTGAGTCCGACGAAGATGCAAGGTGCCGGTAAAGTGATGGTGTGGGCCGGGATATGGGGTGACAGAATTATTGGACCAATTTTTGTCAGTGGAAATCTTAATGCCGAAAGGTATCTTAACATGTTGCAAGAAGAGATTTTCCCATCCCTGCTAAACGAGGAAGGTAACTTCCCAGTTTACTTCCAGCAAGATGGAGCTCCACCTCATTATGGTCTTCACGTGCGTCGGTATTTGGATCAGCAGTTTCCAGATGCCTGGATTGGTCGGCGTGGTCCTGTGGAGTGGCCTCCCAAATCCCCAGATCTCACCCCCCTTGATTTCTATCTTTGGGGGCACTTGAAGGCCATGGTGTATCAGGAAAAGATACGAGACATAAATCATCTAAAGGAACGTATCACCAACGCTATTACAAGCATAACGTCAACTGTGCTAATGCGTGTTCATCAACAGTGGGGAACACGTATTGAAATGTGTTTTCAAAACAATGGCAACCATGTAGAGCATATTATATAAATAAAAATGGTTGTCCATAAAAAAATGTTTATTTTTCCTATGTATGGAAACTTACGGCCCACCCTGTATATATATATATATATATATATATATATATGTGTGTGTGTGTGTGTGTGTGTGTGTGTGTGTGTGTGTGTGTGTGTTTCATTTTTATGTGAAGAACGCATAAAGAAACCCTTTAATATTAATAGTTTAATTAAGTGCGCTCTCTCTCTCTCTCTCTCTCTCTCTCTCTCTCTCTCTCTCTCTATATATATATATATATATATATATATATATATATATATATATAATAAATCAATACTTAAGACACTCGAGATGTACTGTTGAATATACAAAAGGCCTTGAAATCGTTTTTCATTTTATATTGTGGGTGTGCATCAGTTATTTATGTCACGTGTTTAATTGTAAAATTCATCCCATATATATATATATATATATATATATATATATATTGCTGTAATGCGGGGGTGATACGCGGCCATACGGCGTATCCCCACCTTAAAATTTCAGGCCTGTCGTGTAGTTAAGAGTAGAACCCTGGCCATACTCAGGTATATTGCGATGGGAGCTTGTTTTAACTAGGGATCGAGTTGAGGGCGGTACGTTCTGGTTGTTAATTTTTTTTTTAATAAATCGTTCCTTAACCCTTGCACCCCCCAGCCCCTAGCACTATCATCAACGCACTTCCCGCACCTTAGGTCTATCAGTCTGCGACGCTGCTACACGTGAATCTGCGGCCGTACCACTTGTTAATTTTTTACAACTCAGGCCATGTAAACTGAAATTAACATTAATTAAAATATTGAGTTAAATTAACTTTGCATCTATTTGCCAACTAAATTTCCAAGAATGGCTTCTTCATAGTTCAGAATGATACATAAGAGTACTAGTCATATTAAACGCCCGCATTTCTGCCAATCTGGCAACTCTGCTCCCATCCCGCCCGAAATCCCTGAACACGTACAGTCGTACACAACTTGTCGAATGGTGGACACTGTACGTTCACTGATCTTGGGATATACTAAAACACTGGTGAGAAGTCACTGCAATGATTTTAAACCCACTTCCCTTTGTCGAATTGTCATAAAACATACACCATTCGATTCAGCGTCATACGCTTAGTAATGCAAACAACTTTCAGAACAATAGGTCAAATATCTTGACCTCAGGTCACGAAAAGGTCAAAATTTCAACATTGGTCAACGTATGGGCAAGAAAAAAGTTACCATTATAGCACTGTGTATATATACACACACACACCGCATATATACTGTGTGTGTGTATATATATATGTATATATATATATATATATGCCGCATAGCTTGCGGCATAGTTCCGTGTAGCTCCGCGTTACGTACGCACATTTTAAATCTCAATTTCACATCCTGAAAAAGTGAAAAATTAGAGCGATTTCCTTCTCTACGCAATAATGTAAAAAAAAAAAAAGAAATTAACAGAAATCAACCAACCAAGTATTGATTCACTTTTGTATTGGCGATGATCATATATTTTTCATGTTGCAATTATGAACTACATTCGTGTTGGCAGTCAAACAGGCAAGCAGGCAACTTTCAACCTTGGAACGCTATTAAACGCATACCTTATAATAATATATATACAGGGTGTTCCAAAACAAACTATATACTCTTATATATATGATGCTATAAAGAATATATAGTTTTTTTGGGACACCCTGTATATATATACACAGTATATGAAGTGTTTAATAATTATATGACCAACAATTATTATTATTATTATTATCATTATTATTATTATAATATATATATATATATATATATATATATATATATATCAGTGGCGACTCGTGGTATAAATGTATGGGGGTGCGATTTCATAAAATTGTACGACAACACGGACTCACAATAGGCTAGCGCGAATCCAACTGCCGCTCACAAGAGTACTTGTATTAACATATGCGGCTATGCCAGACGTACAATTCTAGTTAATTACAAATAAGTAATAATTTCAATAAAATACATATAAATGGCTTATATCATTATTACTAAAGTAACTATTAGTAAAAATAAAGTTGTTATTATAAAAAAATTCGCGATTGTACTTATATTTTCATTGCAACAGTAAAATATAATTTATATTTACTTGAGCGAAAAATCTATCGCTCCATTCGGCTGCAATATTATTTTGTATTCAAACAGCGGTACGCTGTTTGAAGCTATGCTATAAATTTAGAATATTATGTACTGTATGAAGGCTTACTCAAAATGCCTCATGAATCATGATATGCCACATGAATTTTTAAAATATATTTCAAGAATATTTATTTTAATATCTTAAAATTAGTATATTTTTATCTGTTAAATAATATTTATCGTTTCAAGCAAGGGGGAGCGACCGCTCCATCGCTCCTATACGCCAGTCGCCACTGATATATATATATATATATATATATATATATATATAAAACTTATATATATATATGTATGAAATAATATGCATGATTACGTGTGGTTTTGTGGGAATCAAAATTGTCTCCACTAGGATTCGAACCTGTTGAATATGAGTCACGAACGCTACCACCAGACTACGAAAAGCTATTGTGTGGTAGCGCTCGTGACTCCCATTCAAATGATCCCAGGTTCGAATCATTCTTGGTGGGAACAATTTATATATTTTTTATATCTTTTATATTTTTTTTAAATGACCATTTCTCATTGTTGTAAATCTTTTTCCAAACAGGGTGTCAAAATTTCGAGGATTCGTCGACTGGTTTACGAATGAGACCTCTGAAATGTAATGAGAAAAACAAGTCCGAAAATGTCTTCATAAATTCGGGGGAGAAAATCTCCTCGAATCTCCTCTTAAGCTTCTTGAATCTCTCAAAATACCCCCCAAAAAACTTTTCAAAAGACGAAATAAGCGGTTTTAAAGACGTCTCACATCAGATCGGTTCTGTCAACGATTTAATAGTTCAGAAGAACGCTTTTCAAACGGCACTCAATGGCACCAAATTTGGGTCAAGAATTATACGAAGTGCCAGCGGGAGAAACAATCCTCGAAGCTCACATCATCAAACCTCCGGGAGGGTCAGTTTGAGTGGGAGTAGCAGCAGCCCGGTAGAACCTATTAAGCCCCTTCTCAACCTGGGTTCTAGTTCATCTGGGGGGCTGACTTTGCCCCCTCACCCAGTTTTCGATGACGCTGCACCCAGGAATGTTTCTGGGTTACAGGAGAACACTGCTTATCTTCACTGTCTCGTCCATAACCTTGGGAACAAGAGCGTGAGTACTAAATCCTATAT